>WARS01000044.1:3148428-3348428 GCA_008933995.1 Datnioides undecimradiatus | reverse complement strand
AGTAATTCACAACAGTTTCCTCTTTAACTCTTTAAAATATTAGTTTTCAACATTGCTCTCTTGCATTTCCCGTGTTGGTGCTAACCATGTGTTCAGGTGAAAGACACTGTCGAGGGCTGTCTCCAGGAGCAGCAGCTGTACAGTAAAGTCATGAGAGACTGTGTGGCGATCAGCAACAGTTTGAGCTCAACAGCCCTGAGACAGGACCGCGTCCTCGTTGAGCTGAAGAGGGAAGAGCGGCTGACCAATGAGATCAGAGAACTGCTCCAGAAGCAGATCTGCATCCTGCTCGACAAACTGAGGTGTGTCAGACAGATTCTGAGTTGTTCTGCTGTGTTTTTTGTCATGTATACTGCAACTCACTGCTTCATGTTAGATGTTGTTTAAACTTGTTAACACAATGTTAGGGCTTCAACAGCAGTGCCGGGAAAATTATAGAATCATTTTAATAATGAGCTGACATCTAGGGCATCTTTATCTACAAATATAGTATTTATGTTTTAAGGCTTCAGTCACTTTGGTTTAAGTGGCTGTGCTACAAAATAACCCAGAAACATGGTGAAAACAGTCTTCCTCTGTTGCGTCTCACCTCCAGCTCTCTGAAGGAAATCCGCACTCAGCTCCTGGCAGATTTTCAAGACAAGGCTGAAGCCATCAAGCTCACCACCAAATGCATCACCCATGGCCTTAGTACCTCCAGCTCCCGCCTCCCTGCCGGTCAATACAAGCCAGACCATGTGAGCTATGACAAGTGGCTGTCCCGCTGCAAGGACCTGATCAAGGCAGCTGATGACCTGATTAAGGACTCCTCTTCCTTCATGGGAAACCTGCGCTTTACCCTGTCAAGTGTAAGACAACACTGACCCTACCTCAGGACTTAGTTTATGGCAAAATTAACTTGTACAAAGCCCCTGTCAGTAAATAGGAGGGCATACGGGATTTAAAGTTTAATTAAAACATACCCTTTAATTGCAGTAACACTCATATCCTACAAAGATGATCAAAGCAAGTAAATTAAGGCTTTTATCTCCCTAACCTTGCTGATTTATGTGTCTTATTATAGCTGAAAAATGCTCAAGAGCGCCAATGCAGCAGCACGGACAAGGCCCTGAGAAAGAAGATCAACGAGCTGAGCAGAGTCCAGAATATACTCATCTGGGAGAGGCAGCGGGTCAGTTCCCCTGATCATAGTCACTGTTTACCCACTTACTCCACCATCCACAGAACAATCGATCTTAACCTTTTGTGTTGTTTTTCTAATCTTCAGATAAGGGACGAAATTTCTGATCAGACAGCGTTCATACAGAAAATGCAGGGTCAGATCAGAAACTGTGATTCTAAGCTGCACCATGCCACCCACCGCCTGGACATCCTCAACCAGAGACCCAGACATGAGCTCTGCCTAGACCGGGTATGTGTCTTTTAAGATAAGATATATTTGCAGTGAACTTTTATTATGCAGGTGCTGCAGCACTTAAAGTATGATGGCTTTAAATCTCTTTGCCTGTTTCTCCTCCTCCAGCCAACCATCAGCCTCACACTGGTGAAACATGACCTGACAAAGATGGCAGCTGACCTTCACCCGGTGCTGACTCGCTCTCAGTAAGTCTGTCCTTTCACTAGGGTCACAGTTTTACCTCCCTAACAAGAACAAACAGTAGCTGAAGCCTGGCATTTTAAGCATTTTCTCTAAAATATTCTGCATGCACTCACTTTTAATGCCAAACTTTATCTTTAGGCAGGACCTGGAGCTCACACGCAGGCGCCTGATGATTCTTGAGAACAACCTGGCCAAAAATGCACAAGCAATGGAGGTGGAGCAAAAGTGCCAAGACCTGCACAAGAGTTTTCTGCCTGCACTCAACACCATTGTGGTCCTTGCCAAAAAGCCCAGACAGTGCACGGGCCCCTCCAGCGCTCACTCCTACTTACAGTAGAGCCTGGTAGAGTGCATTAGCGCTCTACTGCAACCCTGTGCTCTTTTCCATGTGGTGTTGCAGAATTTAATAAAAGATACAAAGCAAAGCAAAATAACATGGGTTTGATGAGAATCAGTATAAATTTCTCCTTTCTCTCTAAAATCTGCAACCATACTGCCAAACTCTCAAATATGAACTGCTTAAAAATATGCTTTATTATGAAACAACACTGAAAAATAGTTTTAATCTATTCCCTTGGCAAAAATGTCATGTCAGTGTTTTGTTGTCTCTCTTCATATCTGCAGATACAAATACCAGCTATTCCCAGATATTATGATAATGAATTTACACTCCAGGGGTACTTTCTTAATACGCAAAGGGATCCCGGAGGAAAATTTGGTTAAAACTTTTTGGTTAAAACCAATTATGCACTGTAAGGTAAACGTTAAAACAGGGCACCTCTTTTACACAGTGGAAAAGACAGGAAATAATGCAGTGACTCAGCTTTTCTCCAGGATGTTTTATGGTGATATTGCACTTTTGTTGCATATTCCTAAACAAGATGTCACAGAAACCACATAATGAAAATGTTAATATAAATGGGTGATGCAATCGATTGAGTTGTGTGTTTTTGGGGGGTTTTTTTTAGGATGTTTTAATGATATAAACACGAAACAACCCCCAAGGGCAGGGGCCCACTTTGCCCAGGAATCTGATTCTCGAGCATTACACCACCACTGCTTAATTCCTGAATGCAACCTTTTGTATCCACTTAGCCCTTTTAGTGAAATTAACATCTACAGATGATAAACTAAAATAATAAAATAACTGGTGTTGTTTTTGTTATGTATGGCTCAGTGGTTAACGGGACCTTGACCTCACCCAGTAGGACCGCTTCCTGGTTACGGCCCTGGTGTTTGAGAGTCCTTTTGTCCAGTGTCAGTAACACATCCGATAAAGCGGATCACTGCACCAACAGAAGTGTGAGGACAGTGTTTTGTCGTGCCCTGACTCTGACACCCCGCAGTGTGTCCCCTGGTGTCACCTCTTTAACCGGGTCAGATTTATTGTAGCAACGGCCCCATAGCAACGCACCGGGTCCATGGAGACTGTCTGTCAGAGTGTGTGACCGTGTAGGAATGCAAGGCGACACGGGTCAACAGAGAAAAAACGCACCGACGTGCAATTAAACCTGACATTTATGAGTTTTATGGACTTATTTCTCGTCGTCGCTGTGAGGTGAATATGGGATGCAGCAGCTCCACTAACACGGCGGTCCAACCGCTGAGACCGGAAGACGTGAACGGAGATGAGGTAGGCTCCGGCTCACACCAGCCGCCACTTTCAGTTAACTGCTACTGCTACTGAGACTAGCATAGAGTCTACGCCGGTATCTAAAAGATAAACTACAGTCAGTTTAACACCTACGAGGAAATATGAAAATATAGTTAGCAAATACCCAAAACATTTGATACACCGTCATTAAACTGTACGACTTCATACGGACCACTGGACTGCCAACGTCGCTGTATCTTAAAACTCAAAAACTGTTTTTTGCAACTTTTAAAATACAGCATATGACAATATGAATAAACTAAGTATTCAAGTAAAGTTACTTTATTACAGGTCAAAGTCCTCCATATTGCTACTAAAAGGTCAAGAGACAGCCTTAAATGTTTGGCCTTAAATTGACATATGGTGATATGACTGAGGTATATTAATGGTATTTTAAGGGGATTCTTAATACATAACAATTTTTTCTTTTTCAATACACTGGGGTATTGTTTAATGGACTTAAGGTTTTAGGACGTTTACAAGGCATAAAACCCCTTTAAGATTCACCACAAATAAAAGAAAATGTGTTTTTTAGGGAACTTTATTGTTATACATATTGAACCATTTCAACCTGTTAATCATATGACACATTAAAAACACACCACTGTGATGTTTTGTTGATTAATCTGTTGTCTGTCATTGGTTATATTTGGGGTAAATGTCTGGATTTAGCTCTGTAACTGACAAGTACATTCAAAATGACATTTGTTTAAAAGTACAGAAATATTGTAAGTAAAATGTACTTGAAGTTTCCAAATTCAAAATGGTTATCATGCAGCTTCTGCAGCTCAGAATGTTATATCATCATATTGTATTACTGAATCATTAATATTAATGCATTAATCCTGTACTTGAGTATTTAAATAGTGGTGTAATTTAATAAATGTAGGTGATTATTTTCACCTCTGAACAGTGATGAAATTACTAGTCAGTTGTATACGAATTTGTTTTTAAACTCTATGATGATGTAATTTCCATGCATTACCTGCTGTGTATCATTATTGTTCCTGATCTGCTGTGTTCATGACAATGTGTCAACACACAGATGTCTCCATGACAACTTCATGTCAGGTATGCCACACATGTCTTGTACCATTTTCTGCATTCATATTGTGTCTCTGTGCCATCAGGATGAGACAGGAAGTAAATTTGATGGTCGAGGAGATTCAGCAGTGTCGAAGGGCACCACAGACAGCGGAGTCATGATGGAGAGCACGGAGATCCCTGTGTTACCTGGAGCAGTGCCCAGAAAACTCCCTCCTCTAACATGCGTTGGAGAAAGTGAGATGGACAGAGTTACACAAGACGGTGAGTGCATGCCCCAAACATGCTGAACAAACAGACCGTGTCACAACGTAGAGAAAATCCAGGACACACAAACTATTTTTTCCTAATTTTGTTCCAGGTGCGCGCCCAAGGTCCAGTGAGATCCTGGAGGAACTGCTGAACCAGGGCATCATTCCAGTGGGGAAAACCAGAGAGAGGAGCAGTGGGGCTGGAGAGGCCTATAGCATCATGGTGGGTACCAGCTGGACACTAGTCAAGGATGAAACATGCTAACACTCAACTTATCAGTTGTGCATCAACAGATTGAACTTCACTGGTGTTAGAAATGGTGATATGGTACTAAAGTTTTAACTTTGATTTTCATTGTAATAATGTTCTTTCTTCTTCTTTTTTATCATGATCTTAAAAGCTCTATTACATTTTTTCTTAGCAGGTGTAATTGTTCTCACTCAGTGGAATGAATGCTTTAGTGCTATTGTTTAGTCTTTTTCACATGCTCCAACAGTCATCTTGCATAAATTGATTGAAATCATTTTATTCTTTAATAAACATTAAATTTTTTTTTATTGTCAATTAAGCTAAGGCTCAAGCATATAAAGCATAAACAGAAAGGATTGTAGATTACTGTTTAGAAGACTAAGGTCAGTAGATCTACCTGTAGCTCTAATATTAACATGACTCCTTAGTCAAATGTACAAGAACTGATTTCATTGCCACTTGTGGACACAAGACAAATATTTTATTACAGTTGCTTATTTAGACATACAGCAGACATGCAGCAAGTGCAGTCAGACATAATATTGAGATTGTCTGTACTCTGTCTCCACCTGCTGAATGTGTGTTTGTGTGCGTGTCAGCTGGGTGATGGGGAGGGGGTCAGGCGAAGACCTCCAGCAAGACTGGAGTCACTGAAGGCCAATAAGATGAAAAATCTCCCCAGCAGAGAAGAGATTGAGGAGAAGATAAAACTTGCTGAGGAGAGGCGCAAGGTGTGTCATCATGGACGTGAACATCTCAGCTCTCAGTCTCTGTCTCTCTTACAGTTTATCTTTTTTTCAATTGTTCCTTCCTTTCTTTCTTTCTCTCTCTCTTTCTCTCTCTCTCTCTCCCTCAGTTAAGGGAAGATGAGCTCAAGACACGTTTGAGGACAAAGTCCGCCCGTGTGCGTGGCCCCGCTCCAATCTCCAGCACAGAGGAAGATGAGGTCCTAACCCCGGTGGAGCCGCTGCAGCAACCTCTCACCCCTGACCCCGCAAATTCACCAATTCACTGCAAGAACACTGGCGAGGAGGCTGAGGATGGACAGCGGGTGAGAGAGGCTGGAGGAGAAGGCAGGGAATGTAGAGAAGAAATGGGCAGAGAAGAGCGGAGCAAGGTGAAAGAGGAGGAAGAAGAGAGCGGAGTTAACAGAGAATATCTTGCAGAGAAGATTAATGAGGAAAGTGATGGGGAAGAGGAAGAGGGGGAAGAGGAGGAGTTGACACAGGTAGAGGAGTTCAAGAAGCATCAGCTCCTCGCTGCCTTGGAGGAGCTTGAGAATGATTCTAGTTTTCAACATGCAGAGGACAAAGAGGAGATGTTTTAATTTATTACATAAATGAGCCATGGATCAGTACCAAGAGAAATATAAGAGGTAAGGGGAGGGGCCAAATTAAATCCTTTTGCACAGACAAGAGGCCTGTTGAAACTTGTTAGAAGAAAGATGTCAATAAATGTAAACAATAAACTGTATATTGTTTTGGAGGAAATGAGCAGCTGTGATTGACACTGCAATGAGACTATCGTTTGTGCTTTGTGCTGAAATAATAATGTGACTCAGTAAGAAGCACAAAGGAATATGAGGAGTTTCTTTCCAATGCAATATATTTTACCTCAGTGAATGCTTTAACAAATATGACCAAGACTTAATGTTTTATGCCAATGTGCAAAATCCATTTAAATGAGGGTTTTTTGGGGGTTTTTTGCATTTGATCGCCTTACTGTCTGATTTTACATATGGAGGGCGCACTTGGTGCACTTGTAGTGTTGGACAAAAGATGGCGCTGTTTCAGTGGTTTAAAGTTGTATGACAGCTCCCATGAGGCCAGTGCAACTCTTCCATGACATGAATTACAAGGAGGACGTTTTGGCTACATTAGAACATGTGCCTTGTGTAAGAAAATATGTAAGGTGAAGTTATTGATGATCAATAAAGTTCACATTTTTCCCTTTGCGTTGTTGGCAGGCGTTCAGTCATTTGTCCGCTTTCCGTAATCTACTTTTTGTATGAAATTAGCTTATTAGTTGATAACTGTTAGATGTACTTGATGTATGGTGTACTTGGGGTTGAGAGGTGTGGAGTACAACCTTAGTGTGACTGAGCTGTGAGTGTTCAGCTGCTCTAGTGACCTTTGACCTTTTCTCTGCCTGACAGGTGTGTGTGCTACATGACGCTCTTTCAACTCTCCAGCACTCGTGCTTTTGTCTCGGTTAAAATGAACATAAAGTCTTTACTGTTGTCATGGAAAATGTCTATGTTTGAATGAATTTACAGACAACCTGCAGCTAAAGCGTGTAAAGTATGTTTCTTGTGATTACTGTTAACAGGTATTCCCTCTACATGTGAGTTGTTCAGGGTATTTCTAGTTTAATGGAAATTAGGTATAATTAAAGCTCTCAAACGGGCCCACAGCCTGTTATTGTTATTGTATAAGAGGATTCAGACTAGTCAGCATGTTGCACATGAACAGAAAACAACAATTGAATGCAACCTAACCGGATCCCCATTGTTGAGCCTGGGAAACTCGACACTGGTCCCCCCTTTTTTCACGACTGCGCTCGGACTTTAAAGCGCGTGTGGCTGCATGAATAAAACAGTGAGCGAACAGAGACGCCACAGAAAGACGCTCTCTCAGGTTGCGTTTCTTTGTGATCTGCGGTCATCTGGTGGCAATTCACATTCAGATGGATGTGACAGCTCGTATGGATCCCGAGTCAAACCGTGTTTCTTTAAGAATACAGGTTATGGTTATGACTATTACCCTACATCTGGGACAATAATCAGTGTAAGAGCCATGGCTGAATGTTTTTGGGATCATTTGTAATTTGGCAGGGTGGTTTGATTCTAAACTTTCTTTAACAATAAATGTGTGGTGTGATGATATTCCCATGCACAAGTGTGTCAACTCACCATGGTACATTGGGAGACGGGATAAATGTAGGGTGCACAGAGACTGCAGCCACCATGAATGATTAACAGCAAAGCTCCCTCTCACATTACTGGAGGTGAATTACACATCCTGGCTGTTCAAAGGGACATCCATCCAGCAGTCAGCTCAGTGCAGAGGAGGCCAGGCTTCACAAGTTATTTTAATCATTGATGTTCAGAGACTCTTGATTGAATTGATCTCTTGACAGTTTTACCTGATCCTTTCCCATCATAATAGCTGTGCGTAGTTCTGTGACGCACTGTGGCGCATTTGCAGTTGTTCTGACCCGATTTAATTATTGAGAAGGACCACAGATTTTCTCAGACAATGAAATAATCCACCATCTTACTGTCTTCCCAAAAAGAGAGACATTAAAAACAGCAAACATTGTTTTAAGTTTCACCACACTTTCAAACTCAGGGCACATTTCGAGCTGCCCCGTGGCTCTCAGCATGGACACAGAAACGTGCCAAAACTCTGTCAACCCCCAACAAGTGGACTGTCTTGAAGGCTGATCCTCCCAGCGGAGGCTCAGAGCTGCACCTGTCTGTCTGCTCAGTGCTGCTGCTGCTGCTGCTGTGATGTGTCTGTTTCCACTGTATGCCAAGCCCCTGACCGTGTGTTCCTGCAGGACGCCTCAACCATGCAGTCCAACCATGTTTTATCTCCAGAGAAAAGTTCAAAATCGTTTGTTGTCTTTATTTTTAAGGCAGTGAAACAATCACTCTGATTAATTCTCGCTTCAACCATATTACCAAGCACTCTTAGTACCCAACATATGATCAGTGGAATCAGGTTTTGCTGGCCCCTGATGGTTAATTAAACGTGATTCTGATAAAGGCAGCCCGGATCTTTTTTCTTTTTTCGTGGAGGAGCTCCAGTGTTTCACACAGCGCAGGTTTCCCAGCTGTTTGTGCGCGCTGGTGGGCGGGCAGAGATGGACTGAGAGCTGGGTGGAGTTAGAAGCAGTGCTTTTAGGAATGGGTCCCAAACCTATTTAGTTAGACAGCAGAGTTACCAAGAAGAGCTGGAAACACCTGATGGTCTCTCTGGGACAATCCGCTCCATATAACTCCTCTCTTAACTGTCGGAAGATAAATCTACCTCCAGGCTTCATTTTTGTCGACTTTTTGTTTTGTTTTCTCTTCTGAAAGAAAGGTTACAGAGCCAGCTGATCTCTCTCTTTCTCTCTCTCTCTCAACCCAAACAGTCACTGATAAGGAGACATTGCACTATTCCCTTTTTAATTGTTCCTATTTATTGTATTTTGCACTAACGATGCACACCACGCAAAAGGACACGACCTATACGAAGATTTTTGTCGGGGGTCTTCCCTACCACACCACGGATTCAAGTCTCAGGAAATATTTTGAGGTGTTCGGCGAGATTGAAGAAGCGGTGGTCATTACCGACAGACAGACCGGGAAGTCTCGCGGTTATGGATTCGTAAGTATCACCTAATTACATCACGTTTCCAAGTCTTTACGCAGGACTTGACCCCAGCTTAACGCGCTTTTTTTTGCGGATTTAGGAAAAGTCCTGTCATCACACGTCTCTGTTAAAGTGCGCGGCTGTTGCTGTCTGTTACAACACCGTGACTAACTTTAATTTATCTGCAGTCATGGGCTGTTTATGTTTTGATAAGCTTCAATTTGCCACTGGCTTCTGTTGCAATCTGGCACCAACCAACTTGTTGCGCTCTGGTATGCGCCCTGACACGTTTTTTTCAAAAGTGAGCTCCCCTCTCACTGACAGCTCCGGTGGGTTGAGCGAAACCTCACGATGATGTCTTGATATCACAGAGCAGTTTTCTCAAGCGGTTACGCTGGTTTCATCATCCCCGAAGCTGTTTACAAGTTTTTACTCATAACGCTGCTGCAATATTTGGCTCCCACTCGTCATAAAAGCCGACAGATGAAAAGCATTTCAGACGCAGTTGTGGAGAAAACAACCAGTATCTCAGAGCTACTCTGACATTTATGTTTTTAATGCAATGTCTCATTTTAACGACAGTTTGATTCATTTATTTTATACAGATGAGCATATACATGGATCAGGACAGCCTAAGGAAGACCCTAACACCGAACCTTTGTTATAAAAGACATTTTAATCCTGTGTGAGAAGAAATTAGACCATGTAAAGTTGCTCAGATGAAAGTTTGGGTGTTTTCTTTGCTCAAATTCTCCCTTTATTGTCGTATTGCTCATATTAATGTAATTTTCATCCTCATTTCATTAAAACACAGTATGAAAAGAGATGCCAGCTGAGCAGTGTAATAAGGTTTAGTTGCTGTACTGGGAGCAATCATAGAAATATGTTCAGTCATCTCAGCCTGGCTCAGAGTTTCAGCACATCCACATGAGGTTGATGGATGTGTGTCCGCTGCCAAATGCTTGCTGTTAATGAAGGCCACATGCACTGAGACACACACACGGAAAGAGGATTAACTCGCACACCTCCTGCACACACATTTGCACAAAAATTAGTTTTTCTGTCTTTCTTGCAAACACACATGATGCAGTCTCCCATTAGTTTTGGATGCTTTGATGTTATGACTTAGAGAAACCTCAGCCTCACATCTGCTTCAGTCATCCACTGCTTTCTCTTCCTCTGTCAGGTGACAATGGCAGACCGCTCGGCTGCAGACCGGGCCTGTAAGGACCCCAACCCAATCATTGATGGCAGGAAGGCCAACGTCAACCTGGCCTACCTGGGGGCCAAGCCTCGGGTGATGCAGCCAGGTAAACAACGATGATCAACATAACACACAATATTAATATAATTTCATCTGCCTAGAGTAACAGTCAGACTTGATCAACTGTGGTTTAAAGAGCAAATTTTTAAAGGTGGATAAATCAGACAGTATGTTTAATCAACGTAGTGAGTGTCTTTGCTCCCTGTTGGTGTGGAGTTTTATTGGCAAAGGAGCAAACTAGAACATTTAGTTAATCTTTCCTGATTTTGACCTCAGGGTTTGTGTGTGTTTTGTGGTAGCTGCAGCTGATGTAAGGAGGTTACTATGTTTTAAATATGTTATTTAGTCTCTTAGTGAAGAAAAGGACTGTGAACCTTTATGGGTTTTTTTATTGCTGTCTGAATTATTTTTTGTTATTTCTTCTGTTTTACAGGTTTTACCTTTGGTGTTCCCCAAATTCACCCTGCATTCATCCAAAGGCCTTATGGGTAAGTACTGATGAGTCTACATGTATTTTACAGGAGCGTTTGGATGCCCCCATGGCTTAAGTAGAGAATAAATTCTTCAAATGTCTTTAAATTTGATATTTTATCAGTTTATGGTATGATGATTGACACAATCAGATGAGATATTTTCTGTTGTGTATCATTTTTATTCCCCATACATAATTGATGGCTGATAATTAACCTGCTGATAATTCAAGGTGGACACCAAGTTGTATGTTGCCTTTTCTAGGTTTGCCTGTTTGTAAAAATGTGTGTGAGTGTGTATACAAACTCCTGTGTGTGTGTGTGTGTGTGTGCTGAGTGGACAATGATGGAAACTTCCAGCCTGACTCAATGTTATCTATCTTTCTCTGGTTCGACAGGCTCGCTCTCGGTTAAGCTAACTGTGCTGGTTTGTGGAATAGTTCTGCGAACATAATCACAGATCAGAGAAAGGAATTACCTGTAGACTCAAACACACACAAACAAGCTCTCAAAATGGTGATTATAGATGCATGTACGTGGAGTTTTGACCTTTTTTATTTTATTTGAATAGAACTTAGAGCTTTGTGTGCAGTTATGAAGTGGTGTTGTTAGCTAAACCGTGTGCTTTCTTACTTTAATGACCAAAAAAAAAAAAAAAAAAAAAAAAAAAAGCTGGATTGATTGAATTTTTGGGGTGTTCTTTTTCCTTTTTTTGTGGAAGCGTGTTAACTTTGCCAAGGAAGAGCAAAGGATTTTTGTTTTGTTTTTTTGCTTTAGCTTGTGGTTCACCTATATTGTTTAACAGGATGTGGTGTTTCATGTGTTTTTTGGCTGTCTTGTTGGAGTGAGTGATGAATTTTCTGTGTGATTTTATGTTTTTCCCCCAAATTACCTTCTTACTCCCATTCTTCACATTATTCCCTTAAAATAACAAAACCCACCACTGCTTGTGTGTGCTTACAGCATCTTCCTGTTACTAGCTGTTTCTTACATTAACACAACATAATAGCAGCAAAGTAATTAGGAAAGTGTCTCTCTTTGCCATATTACTGCAGGTTTACTCTGTCTATTCATTACAGCTCTCCTGTCTTCTTTCCTGTCTCTCTTCCTCTGTCTTTGTTCTTCTCTACACCGTGCTAGATGTGGTCATGTAGCACCACTCATCAATCTTAACTGTGACTGTGGACGTCTCATAAATCAGATTTTATGTGATATGTACTCTCAGATTGTGTACATGTCATATTGCATTGGTACATATAGGAATAGTGTTTGTGTGTGCGTGTGTGTCTTTGTCCGTTCACATGGACGCTCATTTTCAGCTCAGCTCAGCTCACCAAAGTCTCCAGTGTGACACAAACAAATGTCTGGATGTCTCTCTCTCTGTCTGTCTTTCTCTCTGTCTCTCTTCCTCTCTCTCTCTCATTCTCTTGGAGCGAGCTTTCGTCACATGGGCCTGTGGTGTTAAGGAAAACAAGCGCGCCCATTGTACCACACAAAGCCCCGAATGCTGACACTGCAGTCGCATGAAGCTCTGTGTGTGTATATGCATGTGTATATGTGTGTGTTGGGGGGTTCTAGTGATGGTGTGGGAGGGAGCGTCTCTGCCTGTCATTTAAGAGCAGGGGCCATTTAAACAGGGTCACAGTGAGTGTTTTAGGGCCCACGTAACCGCACAGTCGTCCCATGTGCACAAACAGAACTATCATATTTGAATCAGAACCATCTCTCGTCTAGTTTTTCCCAGTTATCGTGTAGTGAAAAAGCTTTACATGTACTTATAAATCTGCAAGTCAAGCTTAGAGAGCCGAGCACACTGATAAGTGGACAACAAGAATGCCCTCAGTGGTGTAATAATGCAACTCCTTCGTGCATCTGATCAACCAGATTCACATATTTTCTCTAAAGCAAGCACATATTCCACATAAAAGTGACAGAAAGAATAAAAAGCGACCAAAGGAAGAAACCAAAGACTCTGGCAAAGTCTCAGTCACTTTCGTAACAAGTGTCCCTTTTTGAAAACTGTCCCATCTGAGTCAAACTGCACCGGCACCATAGATAAGACATGGACTTGTAAAAGAGTTCCTCCAATTCAGCAGTGCAGTGTGTTAACAAATGTCACAAGATCAACCAAGTAGGCACCTCTCACAACAGAAATTCAAGGACATTATTTTGCCAAAAAATATGCATATCAGCCAACTGAAAAGATAAATGTTGGGTAGATATAATGTCTAAATTAAGACTTAAACTCAAAGAAGACAGGTCACGTGTAGTCATCTCCTGTTTTAAGAAGATTTGTTTCTAATCACGTTCTCACAACCTCATTTTGTCAGTAGCTTTGTCATTAATAAAATTGTGAAGGATCAACAAAAACGAATCCAATCTAATAATTTATCAGATTGCGTGAAAAGTCTTATGATGAACTCTATGAAAAGACACGAGATGTGTTTACTGCCAGCCTCTTTTGATGCACAAACACACACAAACACTGAGCACAGACGCATCTTCTCACACACATTTGTACTTGTGCTCTCCCCCAAGCACACGGTATGCACGATGGCAGAGGACCTTTATTTAGCCTTGAACTTTAATGACCTGCGGGGTTGCGTGAACGCGACATTCCAGTAAAGACACGCACACACACATGCACACACAGAGGACGAGTCATTGCTCTATAGGTAACACCATGGCCTCACAAAATACACAGCCAGTGTGATATGTTAGATTTCCTTTTAATGTCTCCCTCCAGGGAAAAAGGGGGTATTTTGTTTTTTATTAGCGGGCACATTGGATGGGTCAGCCAGAGCTTTCCCGTGACCAAAACTTCTGCTCAGACCACGTGTATGTTTGTGTGTGTGTGTGTTTGTGTGTCTGTGTTAGTCTACCCAGCCATCCCATAGATACAGTGGTAGTGGGGAATCAGAGACAGCAAAGTTACACCCCAAAATGTGCTGAGCTAGGAATTTGGTGTCAAGAGCGGTGGAGACGGTAACATGCCACTGGAAGTAGAAAATGTTACAGTCAAAATTAGTTCCTGTCTGAGCTGCAGCCTCTGCACTCAATCAAGTACAGTAGCTGCTGTTAAAACCAGTGCAACTGACCGTTTGAGAGATGTTTCTAACATGTCATTTACACAGAGTCTAGACCTCTTGAGACTGGCTGATTCATTTATAAAATGCACACGCTGCTTGGTTAAAAGAACACTTCTTTCCTTTCATAACTTTGTGCCAACATTACCCACGATGCACCTCAACCACCAACGGTTTGGTCAGACTTTGTTAGTAGTGGCTAACGTAGCCTGAAGCTGCTAGTACCAAGCAGAAAAGAGCAACAGAAATCTGGAAAGCTCGAGCTGTCTAACTTGATAATCCCACATTTATTTAATTTTCAGACTTGCAGTCTTTAGTCTCAGCTGATGTTTTATTTATCAGAGTCTATGCAGCTTCTTCTGGAACCACTGAAGGTTTAATACAACCTTAATCAGATGCAGTGGTGTTTTCCTAGAACTGTAACCAGGCTTCGATGTGTAAACTTGATGGCATTTTCCTTTAAGTCACAATTTTCTCAAAGAAACTCTTAAGTGTTTAAGTCAGTATATTACAGACATTATAAATTCACACTGTTATCAAGTCAGTTACAATCGGCTTACCTCTGATTATTCCAACTTATATATTATCTCTACCAACTGCAACCAGCAACCAGCAGTCAAACAAAATCAAACCAAGTATTAGAAGCAAAAGTATGCATCTGCAGACACAGCATGCAAGAAAATAACAAGACTTAAAGATCTGGCATTTAACCATATCAATGAATCCACACAGTGGGGGGTTGCCACAATTTAAGTGTAAACAAACTTTAATGAATAACATTAAAATTATTAAATTGCAAAAATTACTACAATATTCTCATGTTGTACGTAAACCAGTGAACAGAATATGTAACTGTAGGAGTTGTACTGTGTATTGGTGGTAAACCAATCATGCTAATATTAGCTTTTTATTTCATATTGGATAATGGCCAGTCAGGCCCCCTCCCCTCCTGTGTGGGGAGTTTCCTCCCTGTCAGCTGGTGATGAATAATTTACTAATTTCACTTTTAACTTCAGATAATAGTCAGGAAATATCTTTATGCTGCTCTGTGTGGGAGTTTTTTATTCAGCTGGTTTTAGAGACGGTATCCTCTTAAATCATCCTGGAAATGTGCCTCGCCCTGCTGAGTTTCATTAGTGCTGGTTTGAGAGGAGAGGTTCAGTGTCACATGATGATAAAATGCTGCTTCCGAGGATTTTCTGATTAGTGGGAAAAGTCGAGCTCAGTTCAATGCAAACATTTTATTACTGGTCTAACCTGTGTGTGTGTGTGTGTGTGTGTGTGTGTGTGTGTGTGGAGCCTTGTATGTGTGAAAACAGTGAAAACATTGACCTTTGCCCTTTACTTACAGCCACACCAAACCTCCACATACCCACCTACTCGGTTTATACTTTCCCCTTTTTCTTTTTTCTGTCTTTTCATTGGAGTGATTGTGCTGTGCCCTTGTTGTTGTCGGTGTTTCTGTAATCAGTCTAGTCGAGGTGGACTATTTTTACAAATTTCTTCCTCTCTGACGCCTTGCTCTTGTTTTGTTTTTCCTGTTTTTCTCCTGGCACAGTGTTTTCGGTTGAGATGTGGGTTGGATTGGATAATGGAGTGCTGACAGTAGGGTTGCCACGATAGATCCTGCCTTTCAACATTTAACATTTTCTGCACCTCCTCTCTTCTCTCCCAATCCCGATGTTCATTTACACAGACTCAGCTGATTATATTTGGTTTCCTTGATTTTCTCTCAACAGATTTTTGAGCCACCTTCAATCAAACTTACTTCCAGTCTGTGCTTTAGTCTGTGTAACAAATATCAAATTCTTTCTGATGCTTCTCATTCCATTTGAATTAAAGTGAGCTTGAATTTGACTCTCCTTTTATCTCTAAAGATAAAAGATCAAAAGATCAAGATCTAAAGCTTTCAAGTTTTTTTTCATATTTTCTTCCACCTACAGTCCAAAGTGGACACCAAAGATGACACTTCTCTCAACCAGTAGTCAAAATTTCAAAAGCTGCGCTCATGCTTGCTGTCCCACTGAGTTTCCAGACCTTATAGAGTCTGGGGCCGGGATAAGGCTATGTCATGGAGGGCAGAATGTGCTCATTGTTCATAATTGTTTATTTAATCGAAACATCCCTCTGGGTGCAGAGCCTAGTCCCGGCTCCCCCCGCTGCCTCCCGGCTCTTTGTCCCGACACAGAGGGGGAAATGGCCAGCAGCGTCCCTTTTTGAAAACTGTCCAGCTGTCAAAGTGGCAGTGACATTTTCACAATGCTTCCCTGGGCTCATCTCCTCTGTCCGCACCCCTGCCCCCGGCACTGTAAGCCTCCCCTCTCTGTCCTCCCCACCAGCTCACCCTGCAGCAGGCAGGGGGACTGCACCAGGGCCAAATCCACATGTGATGGACAAACAAGCTGCAGGTTACAGATCCTCAACTTTTTGTTTTCTCACCTCCCTCTGCCTCTCTGTACCTTTGACTCCACAACTTCTCAACTCAAAACTGATCCAAACAGACAATATGAGACCTGCTCCCATGTTATCTCCCATAAAGAACTAGACATCATCATCTCCACTAAATGTAATCATACAAATGTGAATTTTCAGTAGATCTGAGTGACCCAGAGATTTAACACCTCTGGCTGTTCTCTCAAGTCTTCCTCACCTTCCAGTCTCCTTTTCACAGAGAGATTTCTATTTTGGCAACCCTATATTGTTCTAATCCCTACTAGCAGGCATTTCCTTGGTGTTCTTGATGATGGATTGGACTGGGGTTGGGTGGTGGGAGGGCGCTTGGCCGCAGTGTGATGGAGTTGGGTTTGGGTTTCAGGATGGGTGGTGTCACTCTCAGATGGGGTGAATTAAACTAACCTGTCGCATGTGTGTTTGTTTCACAGCATCCCCGCCCACTATGTGTACCCTCAGGCCTTCGTACAGCCTAGTGTGGTCATCCCTCATGTGCAACCTGCAGCCACTGCACCAGCCACCGCCTCCTCCCCCTACATTGACTACACTGGAGCTGCCTATGCGCAGTATTCTGCAGCCGCTGCCAGTGCTGCCGCTGCCGCTGCATACGACCAGTATCCCTATGCCGCATCCCCTGCAGCCGCAGGTTATGTGGCTACTGCCGGCTATGGCTATGCAGTCCAGCAGCCTTTAGCCACTGCTGCCCCGGGCTCAGCTGCCGCCGCCGCCGCAGCCTTCGGTCAGTACCAGCCTCAGCAGCTGCAAGCCGACCGTATGCAATAGCAGCCACTGCAACCCCTGGACATGCAGAGCGTGGAGGCCTGCCCCCGGCCACAGCTGACTGGTCTTGACAAGGAGCAGCAGAGGAAAAGGAAGAGAGAGTGGCCTTAAGGGAGGGTGTGTCAGCGACTCAGAGGCAGAGTTGCTTTAAAAAGGTGATGATGATGATGATGATGATGATGGTAGTGATGATGATGATGGTGAGGTGGGAACTTTTTACAGTAACTTTCCAACTTGCTGTGCTTCAACCAAAAAACAAGAAAATGAAAAAAAGTCGCAGAACAAATAATGGAAAGTGATTTACTATTATTATTGTTGTTGTTATTACTATTATAATTATTATGATTACTATTATCATTGTAGTAGAGTACTTATTTCTAGACAAGATATGCAGGAACTAATCCCTGTGGTTGGTATAGGTGTTAAACTAAGCCTTTAAGTCCTATTGCTGTCTTTAACGTTAGTTTAGGAACTGTTCTCTTATTTTTCACTCGTGGTTTTCCACAAGTGTTTTCAGTTATTTGATGCCCTCATAAACATTTATATTTATTATTGTTATTGTTACAAATTGGGGGCTCTTCTTGTTCTTTTTGTCTTTTCAAGTGCATTTTTTTCAAGTTAATATTTTCTGATAATCAGGGAAATGGAACCGTTTCCAACGTGTTAGCTATTATTCTGTGACCTCTGTCAGGAAGTCGAAGAGTCGTAACTTGTCGTGTCACACATATTTGAAGAACTACCTTTTTTATCTTCCTGATGCTGAATGTCCCTTTTTTTTACTCTGTGTCCCGACCTCTTGACCTATGCAAAGCAAACAAATCACCAGGAGACAAAACAACAAAGAAAAGACACAAAAAACTGAAAATGTCATCAACTCTGACTTGATTCTTGGACTAAAGAGGGACTTGGCAAACAAAACAAACGCACTGACAAAAGGAGAGAGGTTGAAAATGGCTTCAGACAATGAGGAACACTAAATCAGTTGCTTTTCCGCATGTTTCACTCACACGTACAGCGACACATGCATCCAGAGTTGCACACATAGCAGTCAAAGACAAAGGCAGCACAGTGGTGTTTCTGGGCTCTGGGATGGAGAGAAAGAAAGAGAGAAAGAAAGAGGGAGAGACAGAGAGCAGCTGCTGGTGGGGGTGGACAGAGCCGCTCCACAGCCACACAGACAGATCACTCTGGAAAGAACGCATCACTTGTGCTCGTTTGTTGAGCTGTCACATTTTAATCCCTGGCCGGGCCCATTTGGGAACCAGCTTCACACCCCTCCACCCAACACCGAGCCCCACAGCAGAGCCCCCCCCCCCCAGTCATTCAGCCCTGCAGCTGTCAGCACTTCCACCTCTGTGCTGCTGTAGTCTGGTGTCAGGTACACGCTCACACACACACACACACACACACATGCACACACTTTCACCAAAGCCACCCCAACAACTGGCCTGCCTCATGTCTGTTAAGAACACCAGGTGGGGTGGAGAGGACGGGGGTTTGACTCTTTGACGTTATGTTGGTCTGTGTGCCTTACATTTTTACTGCTATTTAAGAGATAAAAAAAAAAATGAAAAAAGAGAGAAATCTACTATTTAAAATATTTATTTTTGAGGGTTGACAATGTTGACGCTCTGAGAGTAGAGACTTAGTGGCGGTACTGTATTAATATCATTATGTACTCATCTCAAGGCATATATAAGTTATTGATTAGTTTTAGTAATAATATTATTATAATTATTATTATTAACATACTCAACCAAAAATGTTGATGTAGGAGTTATTTAAGATACTGTTATGTGCACTGTACTTTTATTTTATTTTATTTTGTTGATTCTTTAGAACATGACATTACATATTAGCTTAATGCCTTTATGCCTTTTGTAGGAAAGAAACTTTATTTAAATGCAGGCCTGTTTGCATGCAGATTGTACTCTGCCTCTTCTGTGTTTAGATAAGAGGAAAAAATAATTTCACAAAAAACAAGCGAAAATGCTGCTTTCTCCACTAGAATGTATAGTCGTCGTCGAGGTTTCAGTAGCTGTGCTTCTTTTGCTTAATATTCATCAGATGGGCTATTTTACACTGTTGGGAATTTTTATACTTGAACTATTTCTTACAAGGGAAATATGAAAAATAAATGACAAAAAAACTTTTTAAGGAAGCTTTTCATTGTCACTGGATGAAGGCATGTAAAGTGTTACTATTTAAATGCAAAGGTCCTGTTGATATTAAAAACCTTTACTTCAGAATTTCAACACCATTTATTCAAAATTTGAATAAAATGTTCTATATTTAAAAAGCTTGGTGCCATTTCTTTTCATCACGACTGCAGTTAAACTGAGGTTCCATGTCAGAGTATTTGATTGTGAAATTCATCTCAAATTATGAGCTTTTTTACACATATCCAATAGCTGTTTGATCTTCCCCTGGACACCTTTTATGAGCTCTCTCTGCATCTCATTCCTCTATATTCATATGAATGTATTAATAATATATTTATATATAACATATTTGTTTGTGCTTACCATGTACAAAATTATATTAAATAAAAAAATACCATTGTGAAATAAATAATTATATAGGGAATTTGTTTTAAATATAAAAATGACAAAAACCTTTGCATAAAACAAGGACATTCATTAAAACTCAACTCATTGTACCCTTCTTTATTTCAAAGTAACACAGTCTTACAGCATTTTTATTTCATATCGTCACTTCTAATATTGATCATAATTTTTCTACAACATCACTTTTTGCTTTTCATGGCACTGGTGTTGGTACCGACTCGCCACCTTTTCAGCCAAGGGCACGTCCCCAACTTATAAACTAGCAACCTCCAACAATCGCAACCAAATGTAGCCAGTTAGCAACTGTTAGCTCCAACAAGTCACCCAGGCTGGTACTCCAACATGTCAAATTAACTTTGAATCAACAACCTGCAAACAGCCAAACAAAAATACAGTGTACAGTCCTGCAATTAATGCTCTCAAACGTACATACTTTATTAATGCAATTATCAATTGCACAGTTATTTATTTAACATTGAACAGCCTGTGGCCCATAGCCAGCATGTATTTGTGAGTTTTGGGTATGTGCGTGTCTTATTTCTTTGCCTGTGAAGTGACAAACACATCACACATGCCAGACGCTGCGCTGTTCCTCCTCAAACCAGCTTGAGAAGACACTCAAATTACAGTCACTGACACATAATAAAGTCTTTCAGGACTCAGTGTATCAATGATTCATCCACTCCCTGATCAATAAGTCATGTTATAAAGATTGCACTACCATGTCTCTACCTTCTTTTACTCGGCTCCAGGGAGTATTTTGGTTCCTGGTGAAACATGAAACTGGGCCACATACTGTAGACAGGTGATCATGACACAGCATGGATGCAGCAAGGCCTTATGGGTGAAATCAGAAGCAATCATAGCATATGATCTCATGATATAATGAAACGAAAGCTGTTACTTTATTGAACTGGTGATCGAGACTTTAAAGGGCCATCCAAGGTGACTCTGGAAGTGACATCTAAAGTCAGTACTACTTATTATTCACACTCCAGAGTAGCTGTAGTTGCAACGCAGCTGGGTTTGGGAAAAGAAACCACTGGTTGTATCTGGTTTTACTTATTAATAAATGAACCACTGTAGATACGCAACAATTCAGGTAGGTTAAGGTGATGACCATAAAGCACATCCCAGGACCTTTGCCCTCCTCTCTCTTCTATTGTTTCCTGCAGATATGCTCTAAATTCATTTTTTTAAAAAGGCAAATCAAGCATTAAAAAAGCTATTTTTAATGCACTGGCACCCAGGATTACAGGAGGATCTCTTCCAAGTCTGATGATACTGTGAATGCATGTAAGAATGGATGCGATCAGGTTGCATTATGGGTAGGACCCAGTGTTTTTGGTGTTGGTTCAGACGATGGACTTAATCCAAAATATCTTGCATCTGCTGCCCCGTATTTGGCCCATTTAAAAACAAATCTGTCGATCTGAAATCCGAAAACTTTATGTGCAATGAGGACGACACTAAATCTGTGGATTATTTATCTTGACTGATCATAGATTTATTAGCAATGAATAGTATGCTTGATTTCTTATTAATGCCTCTCAGCAGGGTGTACTTAGATGTTTGAATATTACTGCTCACGGATTTTAAAAAGGGGGGTTCCGAGTTGGGAGTTCAAACCCTGGCCTGAGTTCACTCTAATGGACTCTGTAAGGATGATGAGTCCAGGAGAGACCCGTCCAGACATCGCCACAGCGTCAAACACCCGTGTATTTTTAGCTGGGCGCTATGAGGCTGCCATGTTGCCTGCGAGGTAATTGCCCAGCCGCCCCAGAGGAGATACTGCGGCACTGAGTCATGGTCCTGGTCTTTGCGCGCCGAGTGGCTCTCAGGTTCACCGTGTTGCTTAATTAGGACATCCCGGAAGAGTGTCGGTCCTGCGAGCAGCTGAGTGACGGGGCAGGGAGGCAGGAGGGGACCGCAGGCAGCAGCGCACAGCAGCCACGAATCCGTCCAGGGGACATTGACAATCCCAACAAAACATCCCGACAGAAATTTACGCGGACCAGAGGAGGGAGGTGAGTTGTTTCCTACTGATGAGTTTCTAAATACATGTGAACTTTGGTTAATTTTCGGGCTGGGGCGGAGGGAGTAATGTCCTGCGGTGGGGGTGTCCGACTGAGATGTGTACGCAAAAACGTCCCTTCGAGTCATCTTCACCTGCTTCCTGTGCGCCATGGATTCTTAAGTTTTACCATGGTGCAATAAAAGAGCACACTGTTTTGATTTTGTGACCTGATTTCTTGTTGTTTGTTGTTTGAAGTTATGGTGATACGGACCATGAAGCATCAGGTTTGAGGGGCGGTGAAAGTCTTGTCAACGCGCCAGTGCCATGTCATGTCTTATTATGAGGCGCGATCATGTTTGGCTTGAGAATGTCTGCCTTATGAGCACCTGTAATTATCCAAAATGAGCTTGAAGCAGCATGTCAGTGTTATAGATCATTTATTATAAGCTTTCATATAAGCATTCATTATGGCATCTCATACCAGTCTCTCCTCAGCTTTTGCAGCTTTGGATTCTAATGTACGACCTCCACAAAATTATTGTTATGTAGATCTTTTACTGTTAAACTCAACTTTTGAGCCACCCTGGAGAGAAAGTGCTGAAATACTCGAACAAAATATGAAAGCATAGAAACTTATATGATGATGAAGCTCATTTGTTGTGATCAAAAGCTCCTGAATCCACCTGGGCCTTGAGTTGACATTGTATCATTGTTAATTACATGATTAATGACCTCTTAAAAGCCTATAAACATATTCACAACTAATGCTAGTCCTAGGATCTCATTAAAATGCTTTATTTCTATCATTAGGCTCATTTTACTACTGTATATAGATGTAGTCATTGTATAGCTAAAACTCAGCTTTATTTTAGTTCAATTAAATCTTCATGCCAACTTATATTCAATTCAACAACAACAACAATAAAGGCACCACAGCAGGTTTTTTTTGTGTAAACAAATACAAAGTCTGACTAACCGCTTATACTGATGATATATTAGCTTTCTGTTTTGGTAGCTGTAGTACTCAACGTTGTTACTGGTTAACTTTACCAAGTTTACTTTATCTTCATTAGCCACAGTACAGCACAAATCACTGAGACCTGTATCTTACAGTAGGCCCATAGCAGCAAATGGCAGCCTGTGGCCCAATATAGCCCCAAAGATCAGATACCAGGCCAGAGGGTTCAGAAGACACATGCAGGTCAGGGTGAGTCAGTAGTATCTTTCCATTGCAGTAACATGTGTGCTTTCTCAGCTGTTGGATGGGGGCTTTATGTGGCAGACACAGTTGCCCACCTGCCTCCAGGAACAGAGGGAGGAATGTGTTCATATACTGACAGCTGAAGTCCACCAAAGTCTATTTAATACAAATGCTGAAAATCATTGATAGATGTTTTGTCTACTGATGGTTTGAACCCACTGTGGCTGGCTCCCATTCAGCTTCTGTGATGTATATGAAAGGCAAAAAGCAAATCATTGGCCATGTGTTTGCATTGCCATGGAGATTTTGGCTGGTTGGAAATACAATCAGTGCAGATGCTGGCTGTGTTCTTTAAATTTGACATTATTATTGAGCCAGACAGTGATTAAGTGGAGTGTTTTGAGCTTGAGGAAATACAGTACTTGACTCTGTTCTCTATTTAATGTATAGAATTCAAAGCTGCAACCTCAGACTCCAATAAATGAGTGATGATTGTTTTCTCCATGGGTCCATTCGTCGCTTCGTCTGTAGAACATTAAAAACTCAGCTTTAAAGAGTTACTAAACCGCCCAATGGAGTTTATAAGTTGTTGCTAAAAGTCAGTAATAGTTTTAATAAATATGAATAAATCACTTACTAATGCTTTATAGGTCACTTTCAAGCCATTGAGTTTGATGTTAAAATGCAGAAGTTAGTCAGTCTAGTATTAGCGTGTGATATATGTGTCACATGTTCAAGTTTGTAATAATGCCGTCTTCCAATAATCAATCACGTCTGCACAATGCAAATGTTAATAAGTTAACAAGATGTTAATAAGCTGTATTTTGGTCCAGAGGTGACGTGGTGTTTGCCATGAATTAAACTGCTGAAATGGTGAGTGTCTTTACAACCCGACAGTTATAGAGCTATAAATCTTTAGTAAATGATTTATTGACCAATTATAAAGCTTTTGGTTACAATTTAGAGCAATATTGAGGAAATTACCAGGATAAACTTTTGTCTGGTAGAATGTCTTTCATCTGCTATACATGTAACCCCCAGTTAAGTAGTTTTGTGCTGGCAATATATGTTTAGGCAATGTTTGATATTCAAGCAAATTGCATAGACAGATTTTTGGCTTGGCACAGAAATAAAAGAATGTGGTACCCAAAAAACAAACAACAATACCCTGTTGCTATATATGTGACTTGTTGCACATGATCAACCAACACGGAGCTCTCCAGGATTCAGGTCTTGCCTAAGAGCTGTTGTGACCCAGAGAGCAGAAATAGCAGCAGAGTCCTGCGAGAGGCATCTGGCACTGCTGAGAGGTTTCTCCGGAAAGATGACTTGATGACGCCCATCAGGACATGTTTGCTGCTCATACCACATAATTATGAGACATAATTTACAAAGATTACAGACAGGGAACACAATGCAGTCTACACAGCTGCCATATTAATGGGGAGCTTGCTGGTGTTTTTATAGATCATTTGTGAAACAAATAAAACAGATAATAACTCACACCACTGGTTTGTGTGTTGGATGTGAAGGTAGCAGGTGTCATATTAGGAGGTGCATGTTACCTTGCAGTAGTTTGTGTAAACATGCAGTGGGTTGCTGGATTGGATTCCACCCTAGTGACTAATAAGTATTGGAAACAGGCCTGCATTGCCTCGCGGTGATGCATATGGCTGGTCAGTGCTAAAGATGGAGATCCAGTAGGGTCGGTGCTGCCATCTCCAATGTGTTTCAGTGGTATTCGATTACAGCTGGAGATTTGTTTACCTCGTGGCAGTGAGCCACTTGTGAATAATTCTGTCTATAGAGTCGCGTATGTTGTTTAAATGGCAAGCAGGACTTCAGCAGCCCAAACAGCATCTTTCTCAGAGTGTCTCATCTCTAAACAACCTGGCTGGGGGCTGTTTGTGTTAACATGTGGAAATGTCATCAGGGGACTATCCAAGGTCATTGAGGTCACCAGTCAGCCTCAGCACAGGTGATCTCACAGAGTTGCTCTAAAATAAAAATGTATAGATTAAAGGCCTGAAGTTTAGAGTATTTGGGATCCATACAGTTTTGTTGTGAACTCATTTCTATACAATATTCCTTACTTCTCTTCAATGTCAAATAAGTAATCGTACAAATAAAATCTAAATATTATGAGCATTGCGAGGTAAAACCAGCTCATTTTTATGTTTTCATCCCATTGTTTCTCAATATTTATTCCTGCAATAAACTTTGTTTTAAAAGTTTACTTAATCTCTCACAAATATCTGGCAGCATACATTGTCTCAATATTTTCAGGTGCTTATTTCATTTTGTTTTCTTCACTGTAGGTCTCATTAGGCCAAAAGAGACAACATGTCTTCCATTCGTTTGTATCTGAACATACATGTATTTTTCACCTGGTATTTTTCCAGCATTCCTTAAATTTTTTCATTGCATTTAATTTTCTAAACGTTTCTCTCAGCCTGGCTCAGTCCTCTGTCCCTCCTTAATTCAGCTGTATGATGTGTTCATGAGGTTGTGACATGTGGCAGGGGGCTAGACAGCTCAAACAGAGACAGTGTTCATCTTAACCCAACATCACTAACTAAATTTAGTTTCACTCTGTGGTGATATGATGTCAGCCTTTTTGAAAACCCAGGGCAGCAGGGTGGGAAACCTTAATAGTTATTTTTTCACTTAAGACCCAGTATTGATCTCTTAGCACCACACAGTTTGATCAAAAAAGCTAAACAACATACCCTCTGTATCACAAAACTAATTTTCTGCCTGAGATTAGAAAGAACTTAACCATTCCTGCTTTTGTTTCTAGCTGTGTCACCATGGAGAGTTTAATGGAGCGACTGGAGCGAGCTGTGACCCGCCTGGAGAAGATGTCTGTCACCATGCAGACGTCCAGCGGCATGGCTAACGGGGGCTGTGTCAACGGCATCGATGGAGGCAAGTTTGTTCTTAAGTAATACTCATCTTATCTTTTTCAGGACGATCAAACAGCTCTATTGAACTCTATCATGTAACATTCTCAGTCTAAATAGGCAGTGATTTGCACCTCTGTTTCCAGGTTTGTCTCCGTGTGTCGAGGCCTTTGACATCTTACTGAATGGCCCAGTGTCAGACTATCTGAACCACAGCAAAGCCATAGGGAGCGAGGTGGAGAAACATGTAAGCTAAGTTGGATTCATTCACTAACATGTCTCTAAACTGTGTCATCCTACTGTCATGTCATCAAAATCCAGATGAAAGAAGAGAGTAGCTTTTAAAAAGGTTAATAGAGTAAAGAGTCATGAGTCACCTTCAGTTCTCACTGTGAATAAACTTTACAAGCGGCATGGAGTGATTTTGAAATATTTATGCAAGGCAGACAGCAGAAACTAATCGGGGCAGATGGAGATGAAGATGGAAATACCTCATTGATTTATGAGCTTGACAGTTCATTGTTGACTTTTGAAAGCAAACAAATTTTATAACCAATGTCATTATTGGCCTTTGGTTTTCTATACCTTAGAGCATAAAATCTCCCAATTGGGACAAGGATAAAATTCAAACATCTGCCCGTGCACACACTCAGGCACGTTCTGCAGCAGCTGTGGTAGACAGATGTGGCCACAGCTGCTGTCCTACACCAAACTTACAGTGTTAAGGTAAAGGTTTGTCAGCCTACTGTTGGCAAAGGCAACTATTAATCGTCATTTAAACCAGCTATCCTCCTATTTTACACACCAAGTTCATTCACTTCTAATGAGGCGTAACTCTTTTGAAAAGTTTTTGAAAACATCTGTCTCCTAAAATTTCCCCAACTTAATGAAATTGACATGTATGACATATTGATAAACAAACATGGATTGTCCTACTTTAGTTCACACTAGGACATGCAGAGCTCTGGAAAGCCAAAGTATCATGATGTGTGATTATGGGAGGTCTGTGGTTCCAAAGTAGAAATGCACTGAGGTGTTCTCATGTGTGTTTCCTGTACTGCCCAAGTTTGGGAGTATGATTGAACTTTGACCTTACATTAATTCAACTGCTAGTCAAACCCCTTTTCCTATTCAGTAATGACCTGTACTCCCTCTCGGACTGTAAGTGTGTTTTGTGGTAAAGCAGTTGGCAATAACAGCTGTGCTATGTCCTTGGAATAAATCCAAAACATCAAGCAATGCTCCACAACAGAAGAGTACAAGCAGGAGAGAAATGTTAAAAAAATAAGAGTGTGTGTATTTTTTACTCTCTACCTTCAAAGAAGATCTCTATCTCTGTGTCCCATCACTGAACAGGGTGGGAAGGAGGGGGGAGTGTGTGAGCGAAAGTCAGAGGTACTTTCTTTAAGTCTGCAGAGCTCCTTTTATGGACAAAGCCTCCCTGGTGGTTTCCTTGGCCCGCAACTGGAGGTCTCAGACACACACAGGACACAGCTGGCTGGGACTATCCCACTGTGTGTGTGTGAGATAGAGAGAAAAAAAGAGACAGAGAGAGAGAGAGAGAGAGAGAGAGAGAGTGTGTGTGTGTGTGTGTGTGTGTGTGTGTGTGTGTGCACTGCTATGCTTTCTTTTTTATGCCTAACACAGACAGATTCACTGCCTGTATTACCATGTGCGTGACTGAAAGTGGTAACATGTAAACAAGAGAGAATGAAAATGCAAATCTGAAAATTGTGTAGACTGTATATGACATGCTTTCTTCTTTCTCTAAAATGTGCCGTGTGTCACAATCCTAACCTGTGTGGTTGTGATTCTTTGTGGTCGACAGGCTGAGATGGTGAACAACGCCCTGCAGACTCAGAGAACTTTCCTCAAGCTGGCCGCCACACACCAGGAACCTGCACAGGTACAACATACTGCTGCTCACTTCTGATCAACTCTGAGACTGATTGCTTAGTTAGCAGTCATTTGTACTGAATATACCTGTCTCACTGCACACAAATACCATTAGAATAAATACAGAAATAGTTACAGACAAAAATACTTACATTCAACTTTGAATACTTCAAGACAAAAATGCTGTAGTTGTTCTTCATACTTCAACTTTTAAACTCTAATGTTTGTGGCACAGTCAAAGCCCATAGGGTTTAAGATGCTCTCAATAAACTGCAAAGTCCACTGTTCGAATCTGGACTTTTGCTGCATCTCATTTCCATCTCTCGCTCTCTCGTTCACCTTATTTCTTGTTGATTTATCAAAAAGGTGCAAATATGACCCCAAAACAACAGTTAAAGTTCAACGGTTTATTATGAGCAACAGAAATCATAAATGCCAGCCATCATGTCATTACCAGTTGAAGAAGCACCACCATCGTCCCACATTTTTACAACCAAACTTAAGGTGGTAGAGTCATGTGACCTGATATCATCATTATAATTGGTTTTCATAAAGTGTCAGTAAAAAGTGTCAGTTAGCTGCAGCAGGATGTAGAAATGAACTGAATCCTGTGTTTCAGTCTGTGTCCTCCCCTCCTGTGTTCCCCAGCCGGCAGGGCTGTTCACAGAGGGATTATGCTGCTCTTTGACTAAGAAAATGCTAATACAACACATTCCCAACATGTTCACGTATAGAGAAAGGGGGGTTGGAGAGAAAGTCGTGTGTGTATGTGTGTGTATGTGTGTGTGTGTGTGTGTGTGTGTGAGTGAGAGAGGGAGAGGGAGAGAGCTGACATGATATCATCCCATTGGCCTTCTGTTTGTGTTGTGCGAGTGTGGTTGTGCGTGCTTGTGTGTGTGTTACAGCGTCCGCAGAGCCCACCAGGAAGTGATTACTCCCTATCTGTCAGGTCATTGGTTGAGAGGCGGTGAAAAGAGCGTTCAGTGATTGTTGAAACGCAAACAAGGAAAGAGTGAGGGTTTTTACAGAGAGAGGGGGGCAGACCCAAGGGAGGGGTGGGGTGAGTTATAAGGGAAGAGGAGATGAAATTTAGCCAAACGGGTAAACCCAAAACTAAACAGAAAACAGGACGAAAATGAACTCCATGAACTCCCATTAAATCTCGTCCCCTTGCCAAGTCTCTAATTATCATTGAGTGTTTCTTTCATCTGCTTTTGAACAAAAGCATGCTATGACTCACTGATATTCTTCATTCAGTTGGGATATACAAGAACTGCATGCTCACACTGTTAATTTAAGTCAGACTTTACTGCTGTTAGACAGGATTCCCTCAATCCTGACTTGAGAAGAAAAAAGGAAAAACATTCAAAACTTGCTGAGAGATTTAACCGTAAAAAAATGTATTTATAGGTCTATTATTTGATTAATATGCATGTGCATTGAGAGGTCTAGGTCTTAGTTGTATAAAACAATTTAGATTTAAAAGTGAATTGTGTGTGGTTTGTAGGTAAGCTTTAAGGTTTTGCAGCAATTCAAGGTGAAAAACTTTACAGGTAGTCTATTGATAACTTGTAACTCTGCTGGAGACATGCCCAGTGTAGTTAACAGCTGAAGTATATGAGGTAACTAAGCTGTACTGTGTAATAACTTTTTCAAGATAATGGCGTTATCAATGGCATTTATAGAAACATATACCTTATGGGATGGACGGTAGTTATGGAGAAGGTTTTCATGTTTAGATTTGTGTGTTCATATCACTGGATAAGTTACATGATGTTTGTATGTATGCAGAGTTAAGGTTGATGTGCATTGACCTAGGGTTTAAGTATTCTGAATGACAGACACTGGTTGATGTGAGACATCCATGTTTGTTTGACTTTTTAGGCATTAATCCTTAAACCCCTGTCAAAGCATCATGGGAGCTGTAGTTGTTGAATGCTAACAAAAGAACTGTGTTTCATCTTGTTGAGCCCGAGAATCACAACTTTTACATGCTACTGCAGTCATGGATGCAACTTAAGCTGAGAATACAGACTATGAGAAAATTGGTTGTCAAGCTCAAGCAAGTGGAGCTGAGGATGCTGTAGCTTGAAGAAAAATGTGTGTGGCTCTGGCCAGTGCCTCACACACACACACACACACACACACACACACACACACACACACACACACACAGCTTACAAACTTCTGGCCTTTCTCTGCAGCACAGACCTGTTGTGCTCTCTGACTTTTTATGGGCATGTTCTATATTTGAGTCTGTTGTCAGTGTGTGTGAAAGACTGTGTGTGTGAGAGTTAGATAAAGTGTGAGACAAAGGGGGGGGGGGGAGCAAGCAAAAGAAAGTAAGCCTCTCTCTCATGTGACCTCAAGTTGGCCTGTTAACTTGATGTGTGTGTGTGTGTGTGTGTGTGTGTGTGTGTGTGCGCACACGCATTGCTGGTTCTGGCAGTTTCACACACACTTTGCAGACTTTCCCAGTCTTACACTTGTCCTGCCGTTGTCGCCCTCCACTCTCTACCTTTGATCCACTGCTTGTATAGGAGGTCAAGGCTAGGACGCTGTGCTGTTGTAACACATTGAGCACTTTCGCCGCCCATCAAACAATGTGAGCTGATGTGTTTGATCCTTTTGTCAGCTCAGTGTCTTTCTCTCTGCCTGCCTCACTTCGCACTTTATCCAGTTAGTTAGTCAACTCAGATGTACATATACATCAGAGTTTTGGGGTAGACTGAGATCTGCCAGAGGAACAGTGGAAAATATGAGTCACTTTACTGATTTGAACGGTTTTGTTCAGCTCAGAAGAGATTATCATTGACTGCATAGTTCAAAGGCACATCAGTAAGCACTTACATTTCATAACGCAGTATGAATTTAAAGCACAACTTTAGTTAGTCTTTTATTTTAACTATGATCTGCATGTGTTTTCTGCTGTGACATATCATCAACCCCCAGCTTGCTCATGGACCCTCTGAGAGGTGCTCTGTTGCCATTCATAAGACCAATGTAGATTTATTTGTGCTTACAGAGGAATGTAGCTATTTTTGTTGGCAAATTGTTTAAGGGTCTTACATGGAAAAATTGACTCTCACTCCTGTTCTGGCTTTAAGCCGAGATGTAAATTTGCCAGGACATTTACAGGTTACAGTTCACTTGGGAATACAGAGAGTTTTTCTTTTTGAAAACGTCCTGTCTGCACCTTGTACTTCTTCTCTCTATTCTGTCTCAGCCCATAAATCTGCCTCTCTCATCGATGTGCAGCATGATTGAGTGAGGGGAAGTCCATGCTCTGACTCACAGCATACAAGTCATGCTTTCAGTGGGAGCCACGTTGATGATGTTGTTGTTATTTTGTAAGGTCAATGCAGAATCAGTCAGACATCTCTTATGGGTTCAGTCAGTTGCTTGTTGCTGTGCTGTTGCTCTTTAATTTTCACACCAGTTGTAAAGCTGAAAATGATTAGTTGACCAATTTATTGGTCAAATCGGCAACAAATTTTCCCATTTATGAGTTGTTTTGCCATACATGTTCCACTCAAATGTGCAGATAAAATTCTTTTCTTTTTAGTATCAGTTAGCTGACTAAATATTTTGGGGTTTTGGATGAACTTTGAACAGATTTTTAAACAATTTATAGAAAACAGCAAATTGAATAATTGGAAAACTAATCAACTTATCTGCACTCAATTCTCACATTATCTCTTTGTTCCTACCTGTACCTATTTGCACTGTGATATCTATTTGGACAGGGAGATATTTACAGATTTGATCTGCCTTTAGTGAGAAGCCAGAACAGCAAAGAAAGGAGTGTCTATCTTATCTTATGGAGATCATGTGCATCTGATTGGGGGAAGACTCTGTTTGAAAAAAAGAAAACTTGCTCCTGTTTTTATTGCATCCTTGCACGCAAGCAGTAAATTACAGAGGCAGCCATCTATGATGATTTTTCATTTGCAGCATCTCCTCAGACCATCAGCTGTCTATGTTAAACAAAAAATTCATTTACAAAAAATAAAAACAGACATGCTTCTGTACACTTTCTGACACACACTAGTAAAACATTACGATTCATCAGGTGTGCATCATTTACATAAACCAGTATCAGTAAAGACGCTGGCTATCATGTGTGTATTCAAACAGCTACTTCAACAACAGAGTAGTGTTTTCAGTGTATTCCTCAACCCCTCATATGAATAACAAAACATTTAGCTTCAGCTCATTAACAGTGTAAACATGTTTCACATAGCATCCAGTTCACTGCATATCAGGACAAGAAGCTGCAGCATCAATCCACAAATGAAACATTGTGTTCCTGAATCTATGTGTGTGCAGGCGCATGAAAGGTAAACTGTAAACACTGGAGGAGCGGTATGCCTTACAAGGCCAGAGGGATCTCCCCATGAACCAAGGAATGCTTGTAGGAACAGCGCAGTGGGGAGGGGAGCTGAGGGCTGGGAGACGAGCAATACTGTAGCTGAGATCTGGACTTTCCAATGGAAAAAGGCTCTGGCTAATAAAATTAGTTACTGTCCTGTAGCCTGGTTTAGGAATTACTGAGGCTGGGTATTGGTTGGCAGGGAAACAACACCTTGGCTGTAAAATCAAAAGTATCTGAAACATGTTTGCAAGAATTCTGTATGTAGAAGAATGATTTGATTTAAAAAAAAAAAAAATCTCCTAGTGTCTCTTTTGCTTTCATTGTCATGGCAAATCTTTTTTCCTGCTTTCTTGCACCCCCCTGCTGTCATCTCTCAATTCTTTCTTCTTCTGCAGTCTGAGTTTCATGACCTGCTGAAGCCAATTTCGGATCATATCCAGGAGATCCAGACCTTCCGAGAAAGAAACCGCGGCAGCAGCCTCTTCAACCACCTGTCAGCTGTCAGTGAAAGCATCCCTGCTCTTGGCTGGGTGGCTGTGGTAAGGAAGAACACAATTACACACCAGCTGCACATAAATACTCAAATGTATACAGGAAAACACAGGTAATGTACAATATCCAGGTCTAAAAGTTAAACTGATTGTATGTGTAACAAAAACTAAAACAAACCAATTCTAAAAATGGTAATTATGAGAAAATGTTTATTGCCATTGCTTTGAAATTTAAACTGAACACATAAAAACTAACTTTTCCACACTGGACTTCATTAAATCACTGTGATCTTTTCTGCTTTGTACTCTCAACTGAAGACAAATGTGCTGATAGTCAGATACTTTTCCAAATGCTTGTATAAGATGGTTTGGGCCTCAGTGTTTCTGTCCCACTGACAGTGAGATAAGTGTTTTCACATTAACTTTCTTATCTCTCTTAGAGTCAGAAGCCAGGTCCGTATGTGAAGGAGATGAATGATGCTGCCACCTTTTACACCAACAGAGTGCTGAAGGACTTCAAGGAAACGTAAGTACAGTGTATCTGCATGTTCTTCAAAAAAGAGTGCATGTCACTGAAGGATAATCAATAGATTTAGAGGTCATTATAATGTTTTTGTGGATATGTATGAATTAGACTTGAGTACTTACTTTGACAAAAGATAGCGCAGACACGATGGATCAATTAAATGTAATACATTCTTTACATTTTTGCACATTATTAAGTCAAAATTCTCTCAACAAAACACATGTATTCTGCATTTTTGAGTGAATTTTTATATTCATGATCCTTGACTTTTGCAGTAATTTTCTTTTGTCTCACTATTTCTATTTTAGCTGTTTTACATCAAAATAATGAGACAAATTCCTTAGTATTTAAACAAACCTATTTTGCAAAAACAATATCTGATTCTGATTCTAATCTTACAATCTAATATCTTAGAATCCTGCAATCCTGTTTTAAAAGCAGCATGAATGAAAAAGGTAACACCTGCTCACTGACTCAAAGCCACACATACATTGTCTCTTTGAATACAGCAACTGTATTCAAAGAGACAATGTTTTGATCCTCCACCAGGACAAAACGCAGAGTGATAAGCATAAGCACTGTGGACACTGTGATGCGAGAATCTGCCGATAGGTTTTAATACCACACAGACATTAAAGCACTGAAACAATAGGATTATTAATTCAGTCTTAACTAAAGCGTGGTTGGCAAATGGTTACTTGTGATTTACTTTATCATAACCTGAGGTAAATTCAATCTGCATTAGTTCCTTAAATGTTGTACTAACTTGGCTTCAAAGATTGCTGTGGTTACCTTTCATGACTACTTCACTGTGTGATATCTTGTTTACTAAATAGCGCAGTGTACAATATTTACAAACCATGTATGGGATTTGTTTTTCACAATTACAATGGACAAGTTCAGTGAAATGCCTTAATTTCCCTTCTTGACTTTGCTCATGAACACCTGCTCCAGCCTCACATCCTCTTCTTTTGCTCCTTCCTACCTCCCTGCTTACCGTGTTGCACCTGCTCTCTGTTTTCATTTTATATCTTCGTCTCCCCCTCTCACCAACCTCAAACCTTTCTGCCAGTGACAGACGTCATGTAGACTGGGTCCGTTCCTACCTGTCAATCTGGACCGAGATGCAGTCTTTCATCAAACAGCACCACACTATAGGGCTGGTTTGGAGCAAGAGTGTGAGTACAACAAACATCTGTTCAAACAACATGTTATATTATTACATACACACCATCCTCTGATATGAATAAAATAAATGCATGTTTACTTTTTATCCAGCTCCTCTTCATCTCTATAATTCAACAATACACTTGCCTGAAAGCAACAATTTATCCCTAAAACAACTTGTTTATTATCTTAGCTGTGTTTTCATTTAGTTTCCATTCGCAGGCCTCGATATTTTTACCCTAGAGCTCAAATTAACTTCTACTTTTTTCGTCCATTTCCATTTTTAGTTATGGAGCAGTCAGTTACATAAACCACTGCACAGCGCATGAATGAATGAATGAGCCTCTCTCCGGTGGCTGCACCCCTCGGTTCTCCATAGAGCTCACAAAACCTCTGTCACTCCCACACACACTTCTGTTTATGGATGTATGCTCCGGGACTCCTCGGTACTCACACTCGCTAGATCTCAGAGATTATGATGGCACGAAACCAAATCCTTCGACACACACTTGACCCCTTTTCTGGTTAGTTAGAAGGGTTTCTCCTCTTTGTTCACTAAGAGAAAGCTAACTCAGGCTTTTTTTGGCATCTAGTACACACACGAAAACACTTCTCAGAAAAGTTGCTGGGATGTTTCTTAAAGGAATAGTTGGGAATTATGCTTTTTCACTTTTGTTTTTTTTTTATTTCACCTGTGTAGAGAGTTAGATGAGGGGATCTGTAACACTCACTGAGTAACACACATGTCTATAGACAGTTAAAATAGCTGAGCCTAGCATAAAGACTGGAAACATATGGGGAAATAGCTAGTACGGCTCAGTCAGTAAAAACATCTGCCCAGCAGCACCTCTAAAGCCCACTAATTAACACATGGTATTTCATTTGTACAAAATCTCAAGTGTTAAAACAAAATGTTGAGGTTTTAAAAGGGATTATGTACTGGACTGTTTCTCGGCTCTAAACAGTTGCCAGGCAACTAGCAGCAATTCCAGGAAGTTTCTGGTACCAGCCAAGGACTAATCTGGCACATAACCCCACATAAAATGGGAAACTGTTGTTTTCATATTTTGTTTTTATTAGGATTTAATAAACAAGATTTAGGTGTTAAACAGTGAGTTTTAAAGGTGCTGGTAAGCAGAGTGCTGGCTGTTTCCCCCTGTTTCCAGTCAGCTAACTTGCTGCTAACTGTAGCTATCTATCTTCGAAAAGGCCAACATGTAATAACATAAAAGCAAAAAGTTATTTTTACTGAAATGTTGAACTGTTCCGTTAACATCAGACGATTTGGTTAAAACCTAAAGTGTAGCTAATGTTCAACAACTGTTTTCTAGAAACCTGAGAGGCTGCAGTGGCTGTGTGCGTCAGCTGTTGTCCCTGCTGTCAGACAACAGAGCTGAAGTGTGTGTGCGTACAAGGCCGGGAGTGTGTGGTACTAACAGGTGGTCCTCAGGGTTTACTTGAATGGAGGTTTTCTTCACAGAAGAACCCCGACAAAGAGTCTGTGTACACACACAGCCTGTGCCGTAACCTAAACTGCAGGGCTGGTCCCTGTTCAACGCAGCCGTCACCTGCTGCTCAGAGAGGGGTTTAGTGACACACTCAAACTCTGACATGCACAGGCCGACATATGGAGGCTGCCTTTCACATACATACACAAATACACAATGCCAATCACATTAGTTCCTACACCTTAGGTGGGGCTAAAGGCAAAAAAGGAATTTAAAATTTTATTCAAAACACTTAAATTAATGACAATCCAGCAATCTGCCTCTATGAATGCAATCTGCCTCTACGAATGGGGATTATTCTTAATAATGCTGCATTTTTAAGAAGTAATTGTTGAATATTTGTCTTCTATGTGCTCTTGCAGGCAGTTTGTGGTGACCAGTTTAATACACTGGTCAGAGTGAACTAGTGATACTTTTGACCACAAAGTAATTAAGTGTGAAGCATGGCAAATAATCTATTTTATCTATTAATTTGTGTTAATTGTTTGGCCTATAAAATGCCAGAAAAGGACAAAAATCAAAATTCCAAGTGTTTGTTTTGGAAAACAGTTTAAAACCTGGAACCAGAGAGAATTTAGTGACACTAGTCGAAAGCAGTAGAAAAAGTCTGTGATCGTTAGTTTTGATCCCAGAGGTACAGGTTTTTTTAAGATAAAAAGTGGCCAAAACTGAAGAAAATATATAAAAAAGGAAAGAATTACCCTCAAACAAACATTGCATTTCTCTTTTGCTTTAGGCAAACATGTTTGTGTGCACCCATAAATGCACAAACACACAAGCAGGCATGAACACAAAGAAGCAGTCAGACAGTTTTACAGCCATGCATGAACACACAAATACACACACACGCTGGTTTTAATCCAGTGGTATGCGCTGAGCTGTTTAGTGTAACAGGTCAGCATTGTTCAGCAATGATATTCACAACACATGTGCCTCGTGTCAAAGGTCAAGTAGTCTCAGCCGTACTCAGAAGCGCATGAAGTGACAGTTCAGCCCCTGTGATAGGTGTGTGTGTGTCTGGCAGCTGTGCAAGGTCTTCAGACAGTGAGTGTGTGTTTGTGTGCGTGTGTGTGTGTGTCTGCGTCTCCTCACTGGAGAAGTCAATAGATGGCTGTACACTTTTACTGTACGCAGCACATTGACTAAACCAGAGCTGTTATTTGTTATTATATGTCAGGGAGTGCTGGATATGACAAGCGTTCCACTAACTAGGACCTGATTAACCTGAATACTGACTCATACTACTAAACCAGACAGTGTTTAAAGCCCCAGAACTTTATTTTAAATTCAAGTGGAAACCACAATTATGTTAGGTTGATTTTGGGGAGAAGATATGTTTAAAATAATGCACAACATATGAAATATATTTCTATTTGTTTAACTGGTGTAACTATGATACTGAGTCATGGGTGTGAATATATTACCCTGTGTAAACATCATATAATAATGTTATATATATAAGAATACATATGTGTTAATTACAGTTTTACAGTAAAAATCCTGAAGCCACTTAAAAGGAACTAAAAGTCATCTAAATCTCACTTGGCACTTAAAAAAAACTTTTTTCACATACATGTGATGATACTACATGTACACCCTGTCAGTCAGGGTAAAAACACGACTTATTACCACCAAGCTTTTAAGATTTCTTGTGCAATACTCCCCCTGTTGGAGAGATTTGTTAGTACAGATGTTATCCACAAACACACCTGCCATCGCCGAGTTTTTCTCATGACATGCTCACAAGGCCAAAATGCAATGCTGCTCTACAACATCTGACTTTCTTCTTCTCTCCAGGGCCCCATCGCTCCTCCTTCTCTCTTTGAAGCCCCCACCATTCCCAGTGCTCCATGTCCTCCCCCGCCACCTCCTCCTCCTGGTCCACCTCCTGTCTTCCCTGATGACGACTCCCACCCTCAGGCAGGTGGTGCAGTGCCCCAGCACTCAGCACTGTTTGCCCAGCTCAACCAGGGCATGGACATCACTAAGGGTGGGTTAACTCAAGGGCCTGGAAGTTGATGAAATCAATAATGAGAGAGCAGTGCGCACAACTTTTTTTTCTGCAAGTCATAAAGTCATAAATTGGTGATAATGGTGATAGTGGTAATGGTGGTATAAAGTATCGCTACTCACATTGAAATACAGACATGGTTACAATACTTTGTAAAAACCAAGAGAAAGGTGGTGACCTTTCTGTGAATCTGGACTTTCAATCTCACCTGTAAGAATACGCATTCTAGGATTAAACATGTTATTTTTCAGAAAATTCAGAAATGTATTAGTCTAAATATATTAAAATGTGACTTTTTTTCAAAGTTAAAAAAATACTTGGATGTCCACAGGAATTAGACAGTAATTTAGGGAGATGCAATTTACAGAAGATTTCATTTACTTCTTAATATTTTGAATGAAGTTTTACAGAGTTTTGATGGTGGCTAGTTGAATATTTCTCAGGTGGATGAGGAAGCACAGAGAGAATTAAGACTCATGACCTTAGCATGCCTAAAAACCTTTGCTACCTGTAGGTCTGAAGCATGTATCAGATGACCAGAAGACCCACAAGAACCCTAATCTGCGATCACAAGCAGCACCGACAAAAACTCCAAAGAACGCAGCACCTGTGAAGTCCCCCAGAGAAACCATTCAGAAAAGACCCCCTCTGCTGGAGCTGGAGGGAAAGAAATGGAGGGTGGTACGTGAAATAGGGACTATTCCTCAAACCCAACATTGTACTAATTTACCACTGCAGTCAACCAATGCCAGATTATTGAGTTTTAAATCTGTCCCCTTGGTGTTGCAGGAGAACTTTGAGCAGAAACATGACCTGGTGATTGAGGAGACAGAGCTGAAACAAGTGGTCTATGTCTTCAGCTGCAACAACTCCACCCTGCAGATTAAGGGCAAAGTAAACTCAATCATCATAGGTCAGCTGCCTTAAAGTAGATAGAAAATATTGCTTTTGTGTCATAATTATTGTCAGAATTTCTAATTAAGATGTTTTTTTTTACTCCACGTGTATTCACTCTTAATAGACAACTGTAAGAAGCTGGGTTTGGTGTTCGAGAACGTAGTTGGGATTGTGGAGATCATCAACTCCAAGGCGATTCAGCTACAGGTGAGGAAAGCCTTTGTTTTAACATTGGTGCACTCATTTAGGAGTCAGCAATTGCATATTTCTTTGTTGTCTTGTACCAAACTTCATTGGAACCCTTTTACCTTTGTTGTTTTTGTATTGTTGTATTATTGTATTGTATTATATCCAGCATCAATTGCAAGATGTCATTTTCTAGGTGTTGGGACAAGTTCCCACAATTTCCATCAACAAGACAGAGGGCTGCCAGGTCTACCTGAGCAAGGATTCCCTCAACTGTGACATCGTCAGTGCCAAGAGCTCTGAGATGAACATCATGATACCACAAGATGACGAATATGTGAGTGAAATAAGGGACCAGGAGACAGACGGTGTTAATTAATGTGTGTTAAATTACTGTTTCCTGATTCTTTTATATGTTGAAGTTTTTGTTTGACAGTTTTGTTTTTGGTTTTTCTACAGAGGGAGTTTCCAGTACCGGAGCAGTTCAAGACTGTTTGGGACGGCTCCAAACTGGTGACAGAACCCACTGAGATCGCAGGGTGATTGATGCTTCATCGTCCTCACTACCAGCAGATCATTATCACCTTAGATTTCTTTTGTGTTTTTTTAAAATAAACATCTCTGTCCCCCTGATTTCATAGGGCTTCAGACATATAAAAGGGATTATTTTGGCAGAAACTGCAACTAATTAGGGTTTGGTCCACTTGTTGCTGTATTTGTGTCTTCATGTGGTCTCTCTAGCACTTTGAAACACATCCCTGCAGAGTGAATGGGTATCTCAGGTTTAAGCCCTTTCTTACATTTCTGTGCCATAGCTATAAAGGCATTTATGTAAGAATGTGTAATTGCAGTAATATAGGCACTGTTAACAGGTCTTCTCATCTTCAAAGTATTTTCTGGGTTACCTTCAATAGGACTGTTGATGTTTTCTGAATTATGAAGCGCAACTGAGACCACAGCAGTCACACATTATTTTCTGAAAAAGCTAAACCTTACACAACATGCATAGGACATCCAGTGGCCAAGCAGACAAAGATAACTTGGAGTTAAGTGGAGGTCTATTTAGTATATTTACTGACTATTAATGTGTATCTTAGTTACCTCTTTAAATGTGTATAATGCATGGTAGTCATGTAGTACATGTTTTTCACCAAGAGTAACAGATGTCATAGTCTTCCTTGTGCATAATTATGTATGTGAAGCATAACCACATTGTCAGGTGTTCTGCAGGATACATCAAATCAACTTGATCACAGTTAATCAATAAAATACTTGGTTACTAACTTCTCTGAAATATTAAGAAGGAAAGTTACAAGCACTGCATTTGTACACCTTAAAATACTGACAGTAGTACAAACTAACACTTGAGCACTTCCTACTCACTTTCTGTAGTCTCTATATTACGTCACTCAATTTTGTACTAAGATGTAGCACATGGTACCAGCATAAGGGAGGAGATTGTGTACGCTGCTTTAACTTTTCAAAACTTTTAATTTACATGAAAAAAAAAAAGATGTAATTGTGTATCATTTTTCAAATAAAGTCAAAACCCTCAGTTTTTGCTTGTTGGGAATTTTGCAAAACAGAGTTGCACCTTCAAAGACATTTTAGCATCAAAGAGACCCAAAGACAGAAACAAGCTTTAAATGGAAAATATAAAATATATATAAAGAAAAGTTTGACTTTCACAAAAAAAACAACTGATTTCAATCTGATACAATGGATGAAACAACAAATACTTTAAAAAGCACTTATAAGAGAGATCAATTATAATATAATAACGTGAATTTTAAAGGCTCCTTTAATGTCTGATCACCAGATTTCCCTGAGAGTCTTGAGTAAAGAGCATTTCCTCATCCTCGTCCTCATCCACTAGAGATTTGTAAGCACTAGTTCTCACCGTCCCAGTTCTGTTGTTACTCTGATCTTTGAGTGGACTCCTGGCTTGGAGACCTCTGTGTGCTATCACCCTGAAGCCTTCAGAGTCCTGGGTAAACAACATGGCCATACTGTCCTCATCAACCGGTGCGCATGGCCGCTGGGGTGCTAATTTCTTTAGAGGAGAGCTTCTCGTTTTTTTCCACCTAAACTGTGAATCAGGGTTTCCATCTTTATTAGCACTTTTCCACAGGTGCACTGGTATATGTTTTTGAGGTGATGCTGTTTTTGGTTCTGTCCATTTATTTTTTGAAAGAGGTTCAACAGTAGAGAGAGTCATGCGCTTACTTGGGGACCCAGAGGACAAAAACCTGCTGTTTTCTTTCTCTTCATCCATGTCAGAAGAATGAACGTGTTTTATGGATTTCTGAGTTGAGGTTGTCGCTTCCACATTCATACAGATCCCAAAGGCATCTTCGCTTTGTAGACTGTTAAAGAAACTTGATTCAGAGTCATTCAAGTTCTTCCCTGTGATATTTTTCTGGCTTGTCAGATAAAACTCACTTTCAGAATATTGGCTATAAGTGAACAGTGGGTCCTGACTCCATGCCTGTGGAGGTTGACTGTCATCTAGCAATGAGGAGGTAGCAGTTAGCCTCCTCTTACTGTATGGTGGCTTTATCTCCTCAAGCTGCTCATCTTCAAATTCACAGTACTTGTCTTGTGAAGGTGTATGGTTTGCTGCCTCCTCCTGCCAAACTGCAACTTCAGTCACATTTTCACTTTTACACACAGGATACACACCAGGCTCAGTATTATATAGTGTAAGATCTGGTTCACGTCTTCGTTTTGTTCCTGATGCTACAGGTGTGGATGCGGTTAACGCACATGTAGACGAGACAGATGATGAACGAAGCAGCCCTGGGTCCATGTTTGTTTCTTCAGAAGTACACATCTTGTTGAGAACTTTTAGCAGAGGGTAAAAAAAAGCATTACATTATTTCAAAAAGAAAAATTATGTCGATTGAAATCAAAGAAAGTATACAGTCTCCTGCAGCTAATGAAAATAACTGTAATAAAATGAAAATCTGATGGCAGCAGTTTTTTCCTACTCACCTCTGCGCTGAGCTGTGAAGAAGGTTGAAATAGAGCTCTGTTTGGTCTTTGGCATCTCCACTTTTGTCTGAGTGAAATTGAGGGCCACAGCCAAACTGTATCCTCCACCACCAGCAAAGTGATTCAGCAGTTTAGAAATGGGACGGGCGAGTCGTTTCTGGAACATGAGACGTGAAAAATAAAACATCCCAAAACATCCCACCGATGCAACTGGGTTAAATAACAGAGTAGAAGGCTACTGATAAGATGATGTTACTATGTTAAGATGATGAGTGTTGATGATAATCTGCTGTATCCAAAACGATAAATGTGTTAATATACAGCTTTAATGGAGGAAACAAAATAGGCATTTGTCATAATATAAAGCGTCCCACAGTTACCTGTTTGGCTTTTCCTTTCAGTTGCGCAGTGTCCAGCCAAACGCCACATTCCTCTTGAACCGAGGTCTTGAGTGCTGGTTTAGAGGTCTTCATGGTGGACAGTAAAGGACAGATCTGAAATGCATAAAACGAAAATATTTTATCAAAGCCATTTTACAATAATTATCGCCGTAATTTTGTAATGTCAGTTTTGATCGGTTAACCCACAGCTAATAGCTAACTGTCGTTGTGTTGAATAATCATTGCATTAACAAGGTTTAGGTTCGCCTCATAACAAAAACGACCATACCACATTTGAACTGACCTCGAAAAAAAATCAGAGACGCGTTTTCAGTGTTTCCCTTTCGACTACATAAATTTTTCCAGGCTACAAAACGTATATGGCTATTCAGAAATCCGTCCTTGTTACCGTTTGTTTGAGTCTGGCGCCTCGACGACGGGCTGCCACTGACGTTTGACTGTCTGAAAACGACAAATGTTCAAACCTCAAAATCTGCTATTTACTGCAACGGCGCCTTCAAAATGTGAGAAATAAATGGTACAAAATGAACTACTTATATTCGAAACACCTTTATTGATATTATAAAAGTATACATTTTCAGTGAGGCACAAAGGACACCTAATATTTTGACGTCTGTTGGTCCTTGCAGGAGGGTGTGTTTACATTGACGTCACAGCAGTTTGCCGAAAGGGTAAGTAAAGTGTTTTTTTTATTTCGTTGATTAAACACTGATACTGAAATAGTATAAATAATCCACTGGCGTCCTACATGACCCCACATTAATAGTCTCTGATACGCCTTTTTACGTGTTCAAACAACTGCCGGTGTGGCCCATTTACAATAATACATAAAGGAAGTCCGAGCTAGCCTCGACAGCTAACTCTAGGCTAGCTATTTCGGGAAAACAAGACATTGGAGGCTCACGATCGGCTTTTGTTCAGCAGGGAGATTTTTTAATAACTCTTAAGTGGATCAGCAAAGTCCCCGAATAAAAGTTACTGTTACGACATTATTAAACGGTGGTAGTGGTAGCATTGTCAGCTTTTGTATTGTACAACTACTGTACCCAACCTTTACTTATCGGACTGAACGACAAGTCAAAGTGTGACTTTTCACAGATATGTCACAATAGTGTTATGGTATTCGTCAGTTCAGTTGAGAAGAAACGAACAGCAGCATGCCGCACCTAGAGCTGGACATAAAAGAAGAACTAAAATTATTGAAACATAATATCAGCCAGACTGGAACCTGTGTACGCGGTGAGCCAATTTTGTTGCAGTGCATACTTGATTGGCTTTCCTTCAGGAAATTGGTTAGCTGAGTTGACAGTCCATGTGAATCCCAATGGATCTGCTCTGTTGTAAACGAGGGCTGCCCAAACTCCTATTTGAGTGCCTAAAATTTAAAGTTAATGATGCAACACGAACCACTATATTGTATCATATGGGTATATATTGTATTGTATTGTATTGCTAAGATGCAAGATACTACAGTGATCCAAAGTTTACTTAAAGGTCTGTGATTATATTGTGGAAAAAATAATGAATGAATGTCCTACATATTTAAAAAGCATTTTACCTCACAAAAGATAAAATGCTGTAAACAACAATCAGTATCATCATTTTTTACATTAGTCCATGGGCCCCACTTTGGACAGTCCTGACCAACAAAAGCCACAAAGTTTACATGATAAAGATTATGCTCTAAACTATCTGTGGCACAGCAGCTGGAGGTTTTATTTTCTACTCAGTGTTCTCAACAGTGTTCTCTTTCGATCTTATTCGCATATACAATGTTAAAAATGATAAACCAGAAAATGTCTTTAATTTATTCTAAAATGCCTTAAGCACTGCATTTGTTATTACACCGCTGTGCCATATCAAAAGACCAGGTCACACATCCGGTATCACGTATACTTTGAGAAAAACACACTCTTAAGTTAAGACAGTCCAAGCTACAGAGAAAAGGTTTGAATGTGACCGGAATCAAAATATTGTGAAACAAAAACCTGTACTCACAAACTGTGAGCTTTGCAGTTCAGTTAGTGTTTTTTTCCCCAATCATTAGTCAGTTATTAGAAAAATTGTAATGTTCATGTTTTTCAGATCAAGTTCTGGTACATCAGCATCATGTTTCATGGGATACCAGTCACAGGAGGTGTGGGAGGAGGTATGATATTCAAATAAATTCAGTGCCTACAATGTAGTGTTCAAACTGTACAATCATCATCCTTTCTACAGCTAATGTTAAAAATGTCACTCAAAACATGCGATTTTTCCCCACAGCTCCAGCCAATAAACCTGAGTTATATGAGGTAAATGTGACTACTTTTTTATCCATTAATTAAGGCTTGGAAAATAATAATGCCGAACATTTTTATCTGTATAAATCATGAAGAAGCATCATTAAGGGAACTGATTGATTATCAATAAATGGATTATTAATTTAAAAAACTTAAGTAAACAATGCTTAGCATTTAAACTAAAACCAGGGTAAATCAGGAATGTGTCATATTTTACATTTTTTATTAGTTATAGCAATAACTACAAATCATGTCTTTTCAGGAAGTGAAACTATACAAAAATGCAAGAGAACGAGAGAAGTAAGTGTCACATGTATTTGCAATTACCAGCCTAGCATGAACCCACAGTAACTCAAGTATTCATAATGCGGCCAGTATTGTAACACTTCACTTTGATCCCTGTTTCTAAAGGTATGACAACATGGCAGAGTTGTTTGCTGTCGTCAAGACCTTGCAGGCCCTGGAGAAGGCTTACATCAAGGACTGTGTCACACCTAATGAGTGAGTTGTAGTGGATTTTTACATTTTGTGTGGACTGTTAATGACCCACATCTGACTTTGACTGTATATCTGTATTATTGTGTAGGTACACTGCTTCCTGTTCCAGACTGCTGGTTCAGTACAAGGCTGCTTTCAAACAGGTGCAGGGCTCTGATGTGGGCTCCATCGATGATTTCTGCAGGAAGTACAGAGTGAGTTGTCATTCAGAGTGCTGTTGATTCTGTGTCCCATTTGTCTTTGTTTGTGAAATTCTTTCACCAGTTCTATGTATTTATTTTATTTTTGTTTTAAAGTTTTTCTGTGCAAGACCACATGACTAGTCTTGTCATTGTCTTTCCTAGCTCGACTGCCCACTAGCCATGGAAAGGATTAAGGAGGATCGGCCAATCACCATCAAGGATGACAAGGGCAACCTGAACCGCTGCATTGCAGATATAGTTTCTGTACGTCCTCTCACTCTTCTTCTTCATATTTAACAGCAAGTGGGATGCTTATTTTGCATGCGTGCTAGAAAAGAAATCATTTTGGATATATGTTTTATAAAATGATTGAGTGTGTTCTGTCGAAGCATTAAGTGGCTAAAGTGGTTTCACTTAATTTGGATCATCCTCTGGACAGTCATTGAGGAATGTCTGTTGGTGCTGCCAGCTGCATCCACTGCCAACTTTGATCTCTACTCATAAAATGAGACAAACTAATAAAACCAGTAAATGGACAGTGTGATACTGGCAAAGGTTGTGCTCCCTGTTTGTGCTACTAATGGTAAAAAGAAAAAAACAATCATATGTTTTGTTGCTGACAATGGAAGTTGGAGTACTATTGAGCTTCATCTAATTGTTTGCCACTTTCTCTCACTTTATCTGACCTTCAGCTCTTCATCACTGTGATGGACAAGCTGAGACTGGAGATCAGAGCCATGGATGAGGTAAATGAAAAGAAAGTGTAAAACTTTCATTTAAAAAAGTTGAAACAATTGCTGAACTGATTCTTTCCCATCCATGCAGATCCAGCCAGACCTGAGGGAACTGATGGAAACCATGAACAGAATGAGCAACATGCCTCCAGACTCCGAAGCTAAGGACAAAGTCAGCCTCTGGTTAGTCACACAGGGCCGTCCAGTTTACAGTGTTTACATTGTTAAGCTTCTTGTCAGTTTAGACCAAAGTGTGAAGTTCTTCTTAAGCCAGAGTGACAGAGTGAGTACATGACATCGCCACATTGCTCAAGTGAAGAATAATTGTGATAAACTAATACTTCTTTGACAACTGACAACAAACACCCTACTGTTTGGGCTTTTTTTTTTAATGATAAGCATATTAAGGTCTATTAATGTCATATTCGGATAAATGTAGGTCTGTTTGTACCTAACTGATACCTGCTAACACCTGTAGTAAATACATATTTACTGTTGTAAATATATTTTTGGCCTTATGACATCGCCAAGCATTGTCAGACCTGTGTAAATTCATTTGCAGCAAGTGAAACATGACACACTTGTGTATTTCTCTAGTTCGGACTGTAAAGGTTCACAAAGTTCCCCTGAACACATGCAGTATCTTTCCCATGCATACTTAAAAATATAGTAAAGTTGTCCTGTATGGTGTTTTTTTTTAAATAAACAAACCGCAGTTATGTTTACAATCAGTGTTACTCACTAAAACATGTTGTATCCGTTCTAGGTTTAACAATCACAGGTTGTGCGTACTGTTCAAGAACAAACTGGCAAACATGATGTGAAGACGTTGCTTCATAGTAGTTAAACTTCACATAGTAGCTTTAGTGTATAATGTATTACAAACCCACAAAACAGCTTATCTATTGGCGCTCCTGATGATGGTGAAACAATAACATTTTCTAGACTGCATGCACAAGTTAAACTACTTTAGCATTAAGTTGGGCTAAACTTACATAAAAGTATTAAGAGTCTTGTCTTAACTGTGACCTACCTGATTTCTATTTTTTCTAACCAGGTTGACCACCCTCAGCAGCATGTCAGCCTCAGACGAGTTGGACGATAATCAGGTGCGCCAGATGCTGTTCGATCTGGAGTCAGCCTACAATGCCTTCAACCGCTTCCTCCACTCCTCCTAAAGCACCTATCCATGGCTAATCCCATCTGTCTGAATTTCTGTCTATAATATCTCTTCAGTTATAAAAGAAACACTCTACTCACTCCTTGTGGTCGTTGGTAGGGAGTGGATTTACATCTGGACAGGTTTCCTGTCTCATACCCCCCCAGTTCTTTCATTTGTGTCCTATGTCCCACATTCATATTCTGTCCTATTCAAACTTCTCTACCTTGTTTACTCCATTGTGTCTGGTATATCAAGCTTCCTGCAGCCTTACCCATCAGCCTCCCCTGTGCTGTGAGATGCTCCATTGGCCTCTTTTCTAGTCAAACTTGTGTGATAAATCCTTTTAACACTGGCTGTTTATTCTGCCCTCGATAAAGCAGTTTACTTCAAACTTTGTACTGTAAAATCAAAAAGGTCTAATTTTGTACTTAAGTTTTTGCAGAACACCAACAAAGGAGCATGATACCATTAGATTGGGCAATGTCTGCACATTAGGGAAGGGTTGCAACAGCCAAAGCCTTTGTATTATTGGAAAAATGAATATATATTTTTTCTTTTGGTACCATAATTCTCTCCACTACCTGCTATTTGGGGTCAGATTAGCATTTCTTGTTATGTATCCCATGTTTGTTTTTCTATCACACATGTTTCTACTGTAAATTCCTATGATAGTTTTTGTCTATTGAGTAAACAAAGCTCAGTCAATGAAAAATAAATGCAGCTGGAATAATTGCTTGGTCTTTAAGATGCTTAGACTGCACTTCAAATTAATAATTATATTGGAACTATGTTTGAAGTAATTATTTGAGTACATTTTCCAGTCCTGTTTTCTGTTAACATACCTAATCCTTTTTTCCTTTAGAAGTGAGGGTTTGGCCACATTAAGTGGGCAAATGTGAGGTGGACGCACCCCCTCCTTAATTTGCTTGCTAAATATGTTTCAACCCTCCAACACCATTAGGGAGAACATATTTATTGAGATTTATCATTGTAAATAATAGTTTTGATTTTTAAATAAGAGCATGTAACACCTTTTTAGAAATAAAGATGAAAAATCTACCTCCAGTTTCTTCTGTGCTCTGTGTGAATAACATAAAATGTGTTTATATATTTATTATTGCTTCATTAGTAACTATTTCACTTCCTAGTATATTTTTCAACATGTTTAGACAAACAGCTATCCTACACTGTTTGTTTCCAAAAGATCTAGTTATTTTTCATTTTAATCAACTTTGATAATCATATTGTTTTTATTTCCTTTTTATGCATTCGTGATATGGTTTTATTTTGAATTGTTTACTTGCTACAGTAACACCTTTATCCACAGTACAATCAGTTGGTAAAATCTTGACCAAATAAAATATAGTGTAGAATAAGTTTGCTAGTAGGGCATTCCTAATAATCATGAAATACTGCATGCTGAAATACTACTGACTGAAGATATCTATAAAATTTCCCCTTTAAAGGGGTATTATTGCAGTTTTGTTGGGGGACTTCCAAGGAAGAAACAAAAATTGATGCTGTTCAGGATTTTAGTCCACAGAGTGAGTTAAAGTCCATAAAACACTGGCCTTGGTCTTGAGTCAGATGATGGTCCCATCCCATAATTCAGGTTTTCTGTTATAGTTTGACTTTAATCATTCAGTCCTCAGTAAAGGGCCAATTGCTTTACAGTTTATTGTTCTGGATGTATCAGCAGACAATTTCTACTAGTGCGGATTTATCCTTTTTAATTTAATGGTCATAATCTTGACTGTTTTAATTGCCCTTTGTCAGTTGTATTTTGCCAAATTCATGCACACGTGCTGACATTTCTTCTCTGGAGTTTAATATTTAATATTTAATTCAATCTATACACACACACACACACACACACACACACACACACACCAATGGTAAGCCAGGGTTTATTACTGACAGAGGCCCTGGTTTCTTCATTCTTTTGAAAACTGGCCCCATTTTGTGCAGAAAGGAAACCAACAGAGCAGCACAGAAAGTCAAAACCGACTTTATGTGGACCTGCGTTTATTCATTTAGTTACTTATTTATTTTTCTGGAAGCCATGATAAAACAAACTCTGCTTTTTTGTCACACTAATAAAGGTAAAACGTCTCTTATAAATCCTGCTAATCTCCTTGACACCATATGCCCATCGATGGCAGTTTTGAACCGAGTAAGACAGGAAGCGTTTGTGCGGCGGCTCCTTTAAGAAGCAGGCGGCAGCGTATTCGTTACCATGACGACGTGTCATGACAAAACTCTGTCTCGTCTGTTTGCAGCAGTTCAGTGGGAGTAGTTAGCTATCCAAACTCAGCGCGAAGAGAGAGAATTAACTTACCTGGACAAACACACAAGATATCCCGGGCAGTACAAGATACATAGGGTTTTTTTCAGTCGATAGATTGAGTTAAAGACCATTCTGCTGCTTCTTCTCGGTCAACAGTGATTAATTGAACGTTAGGCAACGCGACGTCTTCACTCCAAGTGGAGATTCGGGGTCGCATGTGAGCTGCCATATGTAGGGACTCGACATTAGCCTCCATTCATTTATTTTCTTCAAACTGAAATTATCACTCAGTTTGATGCTGCAGCTCAAATCTCGCTGCTAACCGTTTTGACACCTGTTTTCCTTAGACATCAAAGAGTATGGTGAAGCTCTCTGCATGAGCAGAGCAAGCAGCTGTGGAAGAAAATGAGCAAAAAATATGAATCAACAATTGTGTCCGAGGTGGAGGAACACATATCCCTGAAGTATGAAATCAAGAAGAGACTTGGAAAAGGGGTGAGCCACTTTTTATTATACTGGATTTTTGGAAATGAGGGGTATTTTACCACAGGTTGTGCAATTAGTAACAAAATGCACCTTTGACATGAATCCTTTAAAAAAATAAAATAAAATTGTGAATTGCCAAACACTCTGTTTTGTTTTTTAGCCTCTTTACACAAACCTTCTGTGTACCTGTGCATTAACGTTTACCACATCTTAAAGCCCCCTACGCACTTTAGCCTTAAGCGAAATTCCTGTAATTATCCAGACTTAAGGTCCTGAGTGAATACCGGTGTTGTAAGCACAGGGTTTATTTACTTTGGCAGGACAAACACTTTCCTTGCGGATCAGCTGATGTGTCAGAACACACGTTCCCTTTAGAGTCCAAACCCTTTTGTTTTTCTCAGCACTGCTACGGTTGCCACATGACTGAAAACAGCCTGGTTTCTTTCCATCAACCGTCCGCAGAGACTCACAAATTGCTCCTCTGCTTGAAATGGCCAGGTGGTAACTGCCACGTATTCCTGTCACATTGGCTAACTAGACATACCTGAGGCTGTGGCTCATGTTACACAGCTGTTGAACCTGTTTCCTGTTGACTGGTAGGATAGTAGTGTGAGCACAACAGTGAGCAGGACATTGCAAATAGGCTGTAGGGGGCTCTTTAAGTGCTTCAACAGCTCTGTTCTGCATTTTGGTTTGAAACTTCCCTTGTAAATGTACAGCATATCTCTTCCTCTGGGGACAACAGGGCTCTGTGAATGTGATCCGCTGCCTCCAGTGCCTCTGCAATAACAGTGTGTGCTGATGCCCACCCTGCCTCACTGCTGCCTCTGTTATGCTTGACTTAACAACCTTCATCAGCTCCCTGACTCTGCCCTCAGTGTAGTAAGCCCTTTAGCTACCCCTGAGGACACCAAGGTCATGACCTTATTTTTTTTTTTCAGGAATATTTGGATCAGATGTGCAGTTTGTGTTTTATAGCAAAAACTTCCACATCGTGGGCTTAAATGTCACCTGCTTTAGGCATAGAAAAATATTATTATTTCCTGGTTAATATCTTACAGTTAAATCTTTGTAAATATTTAACTGAATATAAAATAAACCACCTCCTGTATGTAGAAGAGGTGACCGGATGTTTTGTTACAAGTGCTTTGTTATCTGTCTCAGGCTTATGGCATCGTATGGAAAGCAATTGACAGACAGTCAGGTGAGATTGTGGCTGTGAAGAAGATCTTTGACGCCTTCAGGAACAGGACAGACGCCCAGGTGTGTGTGATGCGTCTGTCTCAGTCAGTTAACTGTTAACTTGATTCATGTCCTCATATCATACATGCCATCTTGCTCAGTTAGTCCCATTTTTGCTACATGATGCTTTAAAATGTAGTTATTTTGGCCTGCAAGTGACTGTTGGTGCTCGCTTGTTACCAAAAAGTGATTATTTTAATACTTTTTTGCAGCAGAAAGGTAAAATTACCTCTTTGTTTTGACTTTACAAAAAGCAGCAATCAAGAGAAGAAAATACATCCAACCCTGCTTAAATTGTCTCCCTTAGCAGTTTGGCTAATGATTGAATAGAACAGGAGGCCTTTGAGTACAAAGTTTATGGCTGCATGCATAGAGTTCATATGCTAACTGTAATTTCTCTTTCCTTTTGCAGCGGACATTCAGGGAAATCATGTTCCTACAGGTAACAATAATAGATGTGTCTGTCTCAAAGCAAGGTCACACTGTCACACTTGTCAGAGTCCCAAAGACTGAAAAGATTAATAATCGCAGCCCCATTCTTTGCTCTTCTCTCTTCATATTGTATTAAATGTACATATTATATTATAATATTAGAGAATCTTGATCTGTCAGTGATATACAGTGAGCCAGTGAACCCAACACCAATCCCCAATAAAAGTCATCTTTATCTTAAAAAAAATATGTCCACATATGAGATCACATGAGATCATGAGATAACATTTTCACAGGCAAATTGCTCTAGTCATTGTTAGTCCTTTACTGATACTGCTACCATAGTTGACCCATGCCTTTTGGCACACTACTGTATTTTTCCATGACTAGCGGACGATGCATGAATATTCAAAAAATCTCTAGTGCATCACTGTCAACATTTCTAAATGATTTTGTTTTTTAAGCAGTGTTTTCATTCAACTTAATTATTATCCAGGGGAAAATTTGGTGTGCAGGCAGCTAGTAAACACACAGGTCACAGGAACACACTGATAGCAATATGTGCTACATATCCTTGTTTAACGTATTCATGTTTCACTCTTTATTTGCTGGCCTACATTCATGTGACCTTCAGCTGTGTCACTACCCCATTAATCAGCTGTTGTCATACATACAGTGCAGTAACTGTTATGTAACCTCTGTTGAAACTTTCGCTGTTGTTTGCACAACCTCAACACAAAACCGTCTAGTTATTATGTGTCAAACAGTGGCTAGAGTGGGCTTTCTGTGTGTGTGTGTGTGTGTGTGTGTGTGTGTGTGTGTGTGTGTGTGTGTGTGTGTGTGTGCATGGTTTCTGTTCCTAAAAATCCCTGTTCTGTGTGTAGGAGTTTGGAGATCATCCCAACATCGTCAAACTTCTAAATGTCATCAGAGCACAAAATGATAAAGACATTTACCTCATCTTTGAATATATGGGTGAGTGTTGGTCATTCTTGTGGTTGTATTGTTGCACACAAATCAACACCAGGAACTATAAAGGCAACAGTTTAACTTGGCACTGAAAAGGCAAGGGTGTGCGTGTGTATCAAATGGCCTCTGCTTCCCTTGGCTGGCTGCACTGTCTTACTGCTGAGTCCACAGATTGGCCTCCCCATCTCTGCAGTCTAATCCATGACTGTACACTAGCATCCCAGCACAGACCTCCACTGTTTCACCCTTGCATTTTATTTTCAGGATGCTGCTCAGTTGAAGCAGTGTATGTGATTATCGAGGAGCATGTGTTTAGCAGCTCAATACTATAACTGAACATGATTTGCAATCCAGTCATCGTTCAATGTCACAGTAATTGTTAAGTTTTGCGTTCTGCTTTTTACCAGATACTGACCTGCATGCAGTGATAAAGAAAGGCACTCTGTTGAAGGACATCCATAAACGTTATGTGATGTATCAGCTCCTCAAAGCCATCAAGTACCTGCACTCAGGAAATGTCATCCACAGAGACCAAAAGGTACGTCAGAAGTATTTAAACACATCACAGTCACAAAATATGGCCTTATTGTGATTAAAAGAAAAGAAATATATAGCAGCATTACACTTGTACTCTCACTACATCACGGTTTTTATTCTGTTTTCATTATGGTCATCAACTGATTACTTTATCAACTGATTTTTATGTTTGGTCATTGAAATATCTGAAAATGGTGAACAGTCCAGGTTAAAGTCTTCATATTGCCTTTATGTCTGACCAGCACACCAAGAATATTCAGTCTACAATGATAACACAAAACAAAAAGTATAAAAATCCTCACAACTGAGAAGCTGCATGTTTGGCCTATTTGCTGGAAAAAACAATAAATTGATCATCAAAAAATAAGATGATACATTCCTTTGCAGACATTCCTCCTTCTCTCCTATTCATCCACTATCTCAACCTTTTCCACTCCTTCTGTAATTTATGTTCTCATACCACAATGAAAATCAAACTGTCATGAATGTTTCTCTTGTCTGTGTTTCCCACAGCCATCCAATGTGCTGTTGGACACTGACTGTGTAGTCAAGCTGTGTGACTTTGGCTTGGCCAGATCTCTCAACCAGATCCAAGAGGACAGTGGGAATCCAGCGCTGACGGAGTACGTTGCGACACGGTGGTACAGAGCTCCAGAGATCCTGCTGGGATCTGCAAGGTATCAACTGTGAAGAGCATCTGTTGTTACTATCTGTATCACATCCTCTGCTTGTGCTTGTTCTTCACAACAGTTGATTTAACAAGGATGAAGATTGTATTTTATGTCAAGAGACAGTATGTAAAATGAGTTCTGAGTGTACCAGACTGTCAAAGGAGTTCATCTTGTCCAAAGGTACACTAAAGGTGTGGACATGTGGAGCCTTGGCTGCATCCTGGGAGAGATGCTGCTGGGAAAAGCCCTATTCCCTGGGACCTCCACTATCAACCAAATAGAGAAGATCATGAGTGCCATACCACACCCCAGCCCAGAAGGTGATTATACAACTCCAGTAAACTCCTTGCACTCTACATTTAGTTGTGGGCTGCATTTATTACTATGAATTAATTAATTGCAATTTAATTTTCAGATATTCTCGCAATCAAGTCTGAATATGGATCCTCTGTCATTCAGAGGATGTTGCTGAAGTAAGAAAATTTGTTCTTTCATGTTATTTATGGAGTGAAAATCTTATTGTGCACAGTTAACAACAGAGAGCTTCTTTTTGTGTACCAACACAAAACCTGTTGCATTTAAATCAAATTGATTACTTCATTTATGTGAATACTGGGTGTGTTCAGTTGATGCTTGGCCTCTTTCTGACCTTGCCACTCCTGACACAGAGCTTGTTTAGGGAGTGACGATAACAAATTTCTTTCCCTCCACTGGAGAAGATCCTTATCAGAGGTTACAGGAGGGAATACGGCTGATTACCTGCTCAGGGGGCAGGAGCAGTGATTATTGCAGAGATGCAGTGACGCAGCAGCGACAAAGCGAAATCATAACCTAAGCAGAGACAGCTTAAATAGACCACTTTATTGAAGAGAGTGTGTGTGTGTTGCAGAGAGTGATGAGATGTCTGAATGAAAAGAGTCAAACTGTCTGCTCCCAGACTTCTGGTCTGGTGAACAGGTCAGTTTGGGAATTATCTTCAAAAGGAACTTTCCCTAGTTAAATATTGAATATTTTCAGTCAAATCTCCTGTCTTTACCCCACCCACATTCCTCTGACACTCTTCCTTCCCCTACTCTTTTTTGTATATAAAGAGGAAATACAACTATTTTTCTGTTTATGGATCTTTGGGAGTACTACAGCATATGCAAAAAAAGTTACATGGTTCCAGATGAAATGCCTCAAGTGATGTAATTTAAGTCAGTGTCAGCTGGGGCTACAAATTAAAAATGCAATAAATCAAGTGGAGTGGAGTTAGAAAGAAGTGACATTACCAGACCTCTGTCACCCGCTCATCATCTCTGCAAGGCTATCAGCCTCAAGCTACAGTAGTGTTACTAGCACAACACACAAGGTGTCATGGACATGGAAGACAAATGCATGAAATAAATTAAAGTATAATGGTTAAAGTATCACCCTTCTTTCCCTTATCAGACCACAAGTGCCTTTGGAGGATCTTCTTCAGCCGTCTGTTCCTCCTGATGCTCTGGACTTGCTGAGAGGTTTGCTAGTTTTCAACCCAGACAAGCGGCTGACTGCTGAGCAAGCCCTCCAACACCCATATGTAGCCAGGTATTGAGATGAAAAAATTCAGGTTGATTCAGACATTAGTAGCTGTGGTCAGGTTTTCCTCACAGCAAGAGAACAGTAGAGATGTCTCCTTTCCTCTTGATCCTCTTTTCTTTGCTTAGCTTATCAGTAAGAATTTGTCATTTCTTCCATTTGCTAGTCTGGTATCTGAGAGATCAATACTTGTAGCATTAAGTTATTTTCAAAAAGTACTATTATTTATCATAACTGTATTTTCTGTCTCTGGAGGTTTCATAGCCCATCTAAGGAGCCAGCTCTTAACTATGACGTAGTGCTGCCAGTGGACGATGATGTACAATTATCTGTGGTTCAGTACCGCAACAAACTTTATGAGGTACAAAATGAGTTATAAATTTAAGGAAGACCATAGTGAATATAATTTTGCTTAAGAAGATTCCTGCAATTTTTACATTTATTATTTTTTTTTTTTTCATCTGATTGCTCTGATTGAACCTACTTTCCCTGTTCCTTACTTGTAGATGATACTGGAGAGGAGGACTAATCAGGGGATGCTTCAGGTGATTCAGCCAAAGGACGGAGGCTGTGCCAGTAGCAGGGAGACGCCCGGTGTAAAAGATAAAGTAGAGCAGGGCCCAGAGGCAGCAAATGGCGATGGGGATGATGACCATAAGGGAAAAGCGCAACATGAAAAGACTGATGAGACAAACCACGTGCCTTCACGTACAGGCTTCACCAAACCCGGGACTGTGAATGTGTCTTCCCCACCTGCTGTGGAGAAGACCAGTCCATTGGTTAGCCCTGGCTTGGGAAAACTCACCTATAACCCCATCACACATGCCCCAAGTATGTTTGAATTTATATGTTCAGGTTCCATATAGGACTGGGTGTTGAGCCTCACGGCTTCTTTGGTACGAATCTACATATATCTGTTATCTAAATATCCTTTGATCATATAGCTGATTTTAAATGGCAGTTTTCTAAATTTTAGACTGTATTTGAGTCTAGGAAAGTTTCCCAATGATGCCTGTGTTTAAACATGTAAAATACTTTTATTCTCAGTTTAAGGTATCACAATAAATGTACTGTTTTGGTGCCAGTACATAAACTTTAAAAAAGGAAAAGGAAATACGCAGTACTAAGTTCCTTGTTTTTACAACGTAATCTGAACAGTGTAGCTGTATATATTTTGCATATACCTTTCCAACATAAAGTATGTATACACATTCCTCCAGGTAGAAAGCACAAACCACTCTTTTCTTTACTCAGATGGTTTTGTTTGGAGTCCAATTGGTCCTCCTCATTACTACCACTCCACTGCAGCCGCCAGGAGACCAGAACAGACCAGTAATGGAAATACAACAACATCACCAACAGAGGGCACCAACGCTAATGTAGTAAGCAACAGACCAGTTCAGTTTATGTTCATTTTTCTTTTTCATTGATGTGATGTAATATTGCATGTGTTTGCTTCTACAACTAAACCCCTTATTTTAGGCAACTTGCTTTCTGTCCAACTCATGATCTTTCTGTGGCTCACCTGGTATCTTGTCCTGTCTCTCACCCCTACTCTCACTAGTCCATGGACCAGATTCTCCAGCGTGGTCACTCAGCCCCTGTGAACCATAACCGTTCTTTCTCCTTGACCTTAAACCAAACCCAGAACAACCCACTGGTTCGTAAAGATGAGCCATCCCTGTCGCCTGGGCTTTATGTCACATCTGCACGCCTGGTTAGTCCACCATCCCTCACCCCAAGCTTAATTAAATATTGATTCAAACATAGTATACATGAATACATATGGATATTTTAAAGCTTGGTGGCTTCACTAAGGTTTGATTTAATGACTGTAACTAAACAGAGCTGTATGTCTAACTTTCTTTTTCTTCCTATAAAGAACCAGAGAGCAACTTCTCAGGTTCGTGATGCCCGGCCACCACAACGATTCAGCAAGAAAGTATTTCAGACTAACTGTAATGTGGCAGCTGCAGGCGACCCTCGAGCTAAACTGGGCAGCTACTCACAGGCCTATGGTACCATCAACAAAACTGACCTGGATAATCTGCTTCGAAGCCGCCCCTACAACCAGTAACTGCTGTAATGTCAGTGATTACAGGGCCTGGTTTCAGGTGTTTGAACATACAACAATGTTTACCCAGGATGTTAGTCACATGACAACCTGAAAGAGAAACTGTCACTTTGTATACTAGATTGCTCCTATTTTCTGTGATAATGAATACATATTTGCAAAAATCCAGCGTGACTTCATATGACATTTATCAATTTGTACCTGCAGTTCATGATGATATATGCAGCTGTGTAGTTTTCCTCAACAATAGATGGCAAATGCCCAGCCCATTCCCCAGAACTTCAGGGATCCTGAAGGCCTATGCCAATAAATTTGTGGTAATTTGCAAGTTTCTTTGGGAAAACCACTTGAGCACATTATCAGCTGCAATGTTTAGTTGTCTAGCTGTGCACCTACCAGAGACTGTAGGTCAGCATCAACACACTAAATATTCCTTAATACATTTATCTTTTATAGTTATCACAGAGGATCAGTGGGGTGGCAAGATTTTTCATGCTCATCTGTAGCTAATGACATCTAGATTTAATGGTTTATGTACATTAAGACAGCCTGTTTCAGGTGAACACAGAATAACTGTAAAATATGCAAATAGCAGTTTGAATTGATTATATGCAACATGGAATTATTTTTCATGTGACTACAGCAGCGATATGCCCACTTATTCTTCTTATGTGTACAGAAAGGAAAAGCTTAGTGTTTCTTGAACTGGTTTATAATGTTTAACAGACACTTGACTGTGGCAGCAAACCACTGTGAAGTTTAATAATAAACAGAGGTGGAAATAGTCATATGCTTAACTTTGACTGAAAGTCCTGCTTTCAAAATCCTATGACTGCATGAGAGTGAGCACATTGAAAAATTGTCCATCGTGTGGTTTAACTATAATATATTGCATTTTTAGACTGTTAGTACTGATACAACATTTATGTAGTTTTTACTATTGTACTTGGTGAAGGTGAAGCTAGATTATCTAACTACAGTTTATTCCAGTTTTCCCAGTTGCTCTGACCAATGAATTTCTGTGCAGTGGATCACAAGATGAATGAGATGTAGAGAGAAAAAGAATAAAAAAATAAGTTTTTCTACAGAATCTTTTCTATAATGGGCTAACTGCCACTGGCCTAATATAAATAAAGAGCATTTTTTCTCTACAAGGTATTATTTTAAGAGGTAACTACAGCTGTCACATAAATGTAGTACAGAGTGAAAAACAAACAGTATTTCCCTCCGAAATATAGTGACTGCGTATAAACTAACCTATGTACTCTGAAGTTGTAGGCCTACTGAGGCCTGCACTACATTTGATGTGCATTATGCAGAAGTCTTCAGATGTATCTAGATATTTCCGATGTCATTATTTAGTTTGCTCACCCCCCTTAGCTGCGCAAACTCTCTCATAAGACCCAAGCCACGTTACAGAAAGGACTGCGTCATTATGGGTTGAGACTAACTGTATCGTTTTGTGCAACAACCGGAGATTCCCACACACCACGTGCCGGCGTCGTGTGGTGTCGTCAGCAGCTCTCGACCCAATTGTTCAGTCAGTGTGTGTCAGGAGCCGGAGGAGGAGGAGGAAGAACGTATGTCCCCAGCCATTCTGAAATAAACACATTAAAGGTAGGGGAGTTAAAGTGTGGTTTGGGTCGGTTAGGCGTGCGTATTGTTTGCCTTTGTATGTTTTTGCAAGTCGAGAGCCGTTGTTTGCATTAAATGTTGTTGGTGCGGCTAGCTGGCACAGCCTTAGCTGCCTGCGATAAATAGCCTGCCTGTCGCCAACGGTCGCTTAACGTCAGCACAGACAGGAGGCTTGAATTAGCACAGATAGCATTAGCAGAACGGCACACATGTAAATAAACCAATTTTTAAATAAAGTGTGTTTTTAAAGGGAACTGACGGCACAGCATCGTAAACATGGGGGGTGCGATGTGTGGTCATCGCCCTAAAACAGTTAACTTATTTAACTAAATGGATTCATCATGACGGGCAGAGATACTGAATATCTATCGCGTAATCCCTCACGAATTATCAGTATTCTTATGTTTTCGCAATGGTGATCTCGCTGTGTCTGAGCTAATATTTGCTGTTTTCATGTACTAGATGATCGCAGTGTCGCATTTATCTGCGCTCGTGAGGCCTAGATGGAGGCGGATCGCCCGCTGCAGGTGCAGCATGAAACTAGGCTCGCTGTTTATATTTGGAGTCCGGTTTCATGTTTGGTTCTCTGAAATTGTTTCGGAATGTGCGCGTTATCATCCTTTTTGAACTATATTACAGATTACTCGTGTTGGTGTAAGTACCCCTACATTTCGACGTGCTGTGTGTCACTGTAGATTACAAACAATTATATCTGTTATGCTATATATCTTCATGTTTTCCTCTGATCTAGCAGATAATAGCACGTTATATTTGTAGGACGTTACGCCAGTAGATCAGTGAATCAGCTAATAAAATCAATTACTGAATGGACATCTGTTTTGATAACCTTTTATCGTTTTAGTCTTTTTTTTTTTCAAACAAGCCAACCAGTGACTCAAATTTCCCTATTATACACAATTATAAACTTAACAAGATTTTTTGTAATAGAAATTATCTTTCAGTTTTACACATAGTTTAATAGCTTAAAGTAAGGCAAACAGCCGCTCTGTTCTATCCTGACAACTTGTTACTACATGTGTGATGTCATATTAGTTTGCTCTCCTTTTTAAACAATTGATGGCTCAGTCATCAACAGAAAAATAATCAGAAACAAATTTGAATATCAGTTTCATGATTTAGTCAGTTTTGATCACAACATCTATGCCTAATTTTGATCAACTCAAGTCTTCTGTGTTGTTCTGGTCACCTCTCCCATACTTTTTCATTTGTTGGTTTATGACTTTATAGGTTGAAGTGACTGAATCCAAGCAAATATATCTCAACTTTCACCAGCTTAGACAAACAGCCTTTCTGCGCCCCTCCCCCCACAGCCTGTTCCCAGGACATGCATGCATGCATGCCATGCTAAGAAAATTAGTTTGCTCTCCTTATCACACTGTTTCAAGTTGACTTCTTCTACATAGCTGGTTGCAGCTTCCTGAATGACTTTGGTTAAGTCACAATATATTAGAAATGATTCAAATGTTCAGTCCAACTGCAGGTTTCAGTTGAGGGATACAGTACCATGCTTTAATAAAGACAAAGATCTATAGAGATGTAATTAGCAAGGCTAGTGGATGTTTATGCTGTTGTATCACCATCTGGCTGTGAAGCAAACGTAACCAACTTTCAGGAAGAACAGCAGAAAACGTTTGCCTATTCTGTGCCTCGTTTTTGTTAATAGAGTATTGGCAATAGGGATTATTTAACACTTGGATAAGTGCGTTTTGCTTACACATGAGTTCTGTTTGGTTTGACCAGAGCAATCAAACTGAGCCATCTTGCCAACACCACCTACTGAAATTGGCTACTGCTTGCACATTTTGCGGAGTGAATAGTTGATTCCAGCTCTAAGCTAGTGATGAATTAGCCATGCTTTGTTTGAGCAATTGCTATGTTACAGCAGTATATTGCTGCCACCAGGGGAAAAAACATCTTGCAACTGCAGTGTCTGTTTATAGTTATTACAAAACACAGCCAAATTTTTTGTTTCAACAGACAGTTTTTGCTGTAATGAGACCTGAAAAAGTGTTTTAACAAAATAAGCTTGTATTAAAACTGTAAACTTGTTGTCAAGTTGTTATAATGGGAAAAATACACTCTAATTGCAATGTGAAAAATTGACAAAATGTTTTTAGTCATTTTTGCAAAAAAAAAATCTGCCCAATTAAAAATATTTTCATGCTTGCAGCAGAATGTCCCCATACTTTGCTAACCTTCCCAAAGTGCATCCATCTGTCACAAGGCGACGTGTCTGCAGGTTTGACATCACCAGAGTTGCTGCTGACACAGAGACTCACACTGACAATATCTTGCCAGGCTGCTGCATCGGCTGGGAGATCAGCTGACAGTGACACAGTGTAGGGCTTATCTACCCGGTGGTCCAAGTGACAATTTCATAATAGGATTCAAAATGTTTTCATTATGCAGCGAGTGCTTTGAGGAGTTTGATAATAATTCAGCTGGTTCTGTGGTCAGTGTAGTGCTTGAAAGTTATCCTACATCAAAGATCACAACTTTTAACTTGTTTTGGTGCCATATTTTACCACGCTGACCTCCATATAGGCCCCACTGCTTTGTGTATCTGTTCCTGTTGTCACTGCATGTCCTGGTGCTGCTCAGGCATGCACATAGCATGTTGTACGTGGGTTTGTCGAGGTATTGTGCTGGCCTAATTGTGTTAACGTGGTTCTCTGGCTAGCCTGCTGAATCCCCCCTTTAACCTAATTCCACAAGCGATGGCTATCAGCAGAAGCCACAGATAATGGCACTGTCTTTATCTACAGCATTGGGGCGTCTCTTCTAAGAGGATTTGAAATCTCCCACGTAATGCTTGTAAAGCTGTCCAAACAGTGCCTCAAACTGACTCACCACTCTTTCCACACTTTTTCACTAATTTCACTACACTCAGATGTGGAAATGGCAGGAAGAGAGGCAACCTACTTTGTATATCCTTTGCTGAAGTCCCTAAACCTTTTTTCTTTGAAAAAGAGTATTAGTTTTATCAGTTTGTTTTGTTTATTATGCAGTTTTTTACTCTACTAGAGCCAGTACTCTTTCAGAGGTTACAGTCACATGTCTCAGTGTCTTAAGACAAATCATACTTTGATAAAAAATAGCTCCCTAATCCTTTTATGTTGTCACTCTATAAAAGTTTGTTGAACATTTGCTCGTTACAATGTCTTAATTGTGAGATTTAGTGTGTGATAATGAACTGAATGTCTTTTCAAGACTTTGACTATTGGTCGAGCAAAACAAGGTGTTTGATCACCTAGAGCACAAAGTAATAACTTTTTTCTGACATTTTATAAACGTACAATTAAATGTTAAATGGAGTTGAATAATCATAGGCTGATTCATCAACTAACAAAACTGACAATAAATAATTAGTTGCAGTCCCAGAGCATTGTTTAAAGATTCAGTATGATTGTTTTTATTTGAACATGGAAGGCAAATACTTTGTAAACTTAATTGCTTAACATGGACATTGGACAGGGAGGGGGTCACATGCTTTGCCTGCGTCTTCACATGATTTAAGACTGCTCGGTTTTTCAGTTCCCTGTATTTGCTCATTTATCAAAAGGGTTATCATTCAAGGTAAACTAATACTGACTACAGAGTGAACATTTTACTGACAGATATGTTGATTTTTTTTTTATTTTTTTTTTTTCACGTAATTCAGCACAACTGCTGTACTCTGTGTACTGTATGAACCTCTTACACAACCATTGTTGTCCAGAAAGCTGGGAGGGATTTGGCTCCTCAGATAAGGATTGTAATCTGTTATGATCGTAATGGTGACTGTCAGCGTTAACACAGAACCAGTGCTTGTCATATTTGTCGGCAGTCTCTCACTGCACTGTCGTAGTGATGGACAGACAGGGATCATGAGGACAGACACCAGAGTCTGAATGTGATTGCCAGGCCAAACTAGAGCACGGTTGCATAACGCTCACAGTTAATTCAGTGGCCAGAAGAGAGGGGAGGAGATGGTTGGAGGGAGTATTAGAAACCGTAAGCATGATTTTTAGCTTTCTAATTTGGCATTGAATGGATATTTTTGTACTTCCTTGCATTTTTGATTGGTCGTCTCTTTGTGTGTGCATGTGTTTGAAAGAAAGAAAAAGCATAAGGGTTTGTTTTGTACTTATTCTATATGTACATCTCTTTGGATAAAAGCGTCTGCCAAATGACATTGTAGGATTCATGTGTCTTTGTTTGTCTTTGTGAATGGAGCCATTTATACATAGCTCTACTGAATACAGAAAATACATGTAGCTGTAGATTAAATGGCACAGACCTATGCACCACTGTGTCTGCTGTCTACTCCAGTGCTTCTTTTAAAGTCAGCAATTAGAGGAATGACTCTTGGCTCCCATTCTGCTCAGCACATGGTTTCCTCTGGAGACTGCAGGCCCTAATATCAAACCTGCACAGCATATTTGAAATCACCAATCAACCTTGTGAATTGGACCCCGCTTGCAGGGAGAAATCAGTTTTACAGTGTGCAGCTCTGTGTCATGTGTGCAGACGCTTCATTAGCATTATAGATTACAATGTAAATGGAAAAGAGAGTTGTCGACCAAGGTTGTGCAGGAGGGGCCTGGTTGGGGGAGGGTCACTGCAGTAATGGTCAATATGAAAGGTCTCTTCCTGAAGCAAAGCAGATTAATGATACATTTGGTTACCAAGGCACCACCTGCGTCCATGGTAACGCTGTCAGCAATTGGGTAGACGGTGTTTGTCGTCTCTGCATTTCTCATGTATCCATCCATCCCTACTCCACATTCTCTGCTGGCCATAAAGTCACCAAAGCCACAGGCTGGGATTGACAGTTTTATGTAGGTATGAATGTATCCTGTGATTACTTGTGTGAGTTTCCATTGAAATCAGGTCCATTCACAGAAATCCCTCCTTCTCACTGCAGTAAAAAGCATCCAGTAGACCTGCAGTTCAGCCTTATTATGAAAGTACCCAGTTTTCCATTGGAGAGATAGGCAGCCTTTCTGGGGTTTTTTTCATCTCATACTAAACTGAATATATTTAAGTTGTGGACTTTTTTGTATTTGATTATTGTCACATTGGAGTTTGAAAAACTGTGCTTGGATAATTGTTTTAACTGATTTATTATTTAAAAAAATCACAATAGAGAAAAATTTTAAATAATCATCTGATGATATGAAAATAATGAGTAGGTGCAGCACCAAGTGACAAATTGGTACCTCTATTTATATACACTAAAGTTGAGCCTGAAGACTGTCAAGTCAATTGACAACCAACTTTGTGGTACTGCTCATCCAGGATCATCTATAAGATAACACAGAGAGAGTCAGACTATAATGAATCTCTTATGAAATACATGCCCTTGAATTATAACCAGAATAGACAGGAGCAGAGGAAGGTCATCCAACTGTCATCTTCTTAAAGCCTTCCAACTTACAAGCAAACTATTGGCCTAATGTAGAAGTGCAATATAAAAGCACTTTATTCAGGTTTTATCTAAAATGTAACCTTTGTTGTGATTGTTTCAAATGAAAACATAGCCCTTCTCATTGATGTTCTCTTCTTCTCTGTGATGCTCTGCTTGCACATCTTCCTGATCCATTTCTGCCTGAAAGGCTTTTCAGGCCTTGATTACTGCCAGGTTCACCATGTGTAGCCAGGCTTTCCTGGCGACCCTATTCAGGTGTTGCAGCAGTCTTTGTAGTGGTTCTGTTTTCCTCAACTTGACAAATCTATCATCCAGGATTTTAGTCCTGCTGGAGTGTTTAAGAATTTGTCCTCACTCCTCTTCCTTCCTTTTTTAATAATCACCAAGAAAAAAAGGTTTAATTAACTGAAAAATTCAGTCGTAATTTCCTCTCACAAAATCTTTTTTTTTTTTTTGCCTTTTTTGTTTCAACCTTGGCATGTTTCAGCCTTGGCTGTTTCAACATCAATATCTGTGTTTTCTCAGCTTCTTTAACTAATATTATCTGTCATAGTGAATAAAAGACTCATTTAGCAGAATTAAAATCAGTAGAAGTCCTAAAATGGATGTTAGATAGAATAAAATGGACTTACATTTTCGAAACCTGAATGCAAAGTGCTGTAGCCCTCCTCCGGGTCTCTGCTCCCTCCTCCTGCTTCATTGTTTGATTGCCTGTCACTTTTTTAATCAGGCAGATGCAGCATTTGTATCTTTGCCAGTCGGGCTGGATTGTCTACCATCATTACTTACTCTCTCTTTCTTTCAGGGAACTTTGACATGTAATAAGAAAATGACTTAGTATACTATACTCAAAGTGTGAACCTAAGATTTAGATTTAAATCTCCTCACTTTTTAAATGTATGATTGTGCTGTATTACACGTTTCCTTACGCGACCCACTGAAGTCCTAATTCTACTTATCATCCTCTCACAGATTGTTAGCAGCAGAGTGATCCTTCCCCCACACCATGTCCCAGGACAAGAGTGGATACCCTGTGATGGGTGAGAGCAACCCACTTCATAACAACGTCTATGGACCCCCTCAGCCAGGTTTTGGCATGCCCCCTCCCAACTACAGCCAAGGTCCAGGGGGACCATACCCACCAGCAGCTGGCTATGGACAGCCAGGCTTCCCCCAAGCAGGCCCCGGGTTTGCTCCTGGTCCCTACCCTCAGATGCCTTACCCTCAGATGCCCTACCCACAGGGGCCCTACCCTCAGGGGCCTTATCAGCAGCCAGGCTTTCCCGGTGACCCCACAGGTGAGTGTTGCTCACTCAGCTAAAAATTCCAGGCATTTCTGAAAAGACTTTTCTCTTTCTAGGCCACTTTTTTAGGTCCTTTTACATCCAAGAAAGTGAGCATATGTCATTAGACTTTGCTTATGCTTCATTTTCCATTATTTTACCCAGTTGGGTAAATTTATTACTTTTCCTTCAAACCTTCCTTCCCTTCTTTGCTTTGAAGATGTCTCAGTTTTCCCATGTGACAGTTACCAGTTTTCTCTGCTAATGAATTTACACACTGAAGACTTGTGATCACTAGAAAAACTGTGTAAGCACATTTCATTATCCAGCAAGAAAACACATCGCTGGCTTAACTTTAGACCAGACTTAACACCGACAGCAGGCCAATCAGTTGGATGATTAATACGATCATCAGAGTGCTGCAAACACCACAGATGTGTGTCCATTTGTTTAGCCTATTTCCTTTGCTAGATGTTTTTTTTTAAAAACCCTAAATGTCATTATTGTTGTTGACCAGTACCTGCTGGCAGCCCAGGTTACCACGGCGATGGGCCTCCGTCTTACTACGACAACGAGGAGTTCACTAACTCTGGCTTTGAAGACAAGACTATTCGACAAGCCTTCATCAGAAAAGTAGGTCCTTTTGTCAAATAGTGTCAAATAGATTAAACCCGTGTTCTAAAGCTTCATATCAAACCTATTTTTTCCCTCTCTTCTCAAAATTGCTGCATTTCTCTTGTCCACCAGGTTTTCATGGTTCTCACAGTGCAGCTGCTGGTCACTTTCTCCTTCGTTGCCGTCTTTACCTTTGTTGATGATGCCAAGTTCTTTGTGCGACGTAATCCATGGACATACTATGTGTCCTATGCAGTCTTCTTTGTGGCTCTGATTGTCCTTAGCTGCTGTGGAGACTTCCGCCGCAAGCATCCCTGGAACTTGGTTGCACTGGTGAGGACTTGACCTAATACCAAAACCTAAAAATATATATGGATCATCTACTGAAAAAGCTTATTTACTTAACAAATAAAAACATGAATGTCGTATTAAATGTACATATTAATGAATATTGATACAAATTATAAAAAATGCAAAACAAGGTAAAAGAAAAGCTGTACACACTCCTTAGAATCAAACATGGATCAAAGACAAATATATTATATATTTCTCATTGGTGCATGTCAATACTTCAAGAAAGAAACTTAAACATTATTAATAATTAAGATTACTTTTATATATATAACCATTAAGTTAGTTGAGCTTGTTACTAAAAAGTTACCTTGAACATAAATTCTGGTTGTAATCTGTATTCCCACCACATTAAACTGTCAATCCACATTTGCTGTCCTGTTTGATAATCTGTAAAACATAAATATATTCCAGAGCATGAGGAGAGAAAGTCAGGGTGCAACAGTGGAAACAGAGACAGGAGGAAATTGAATAGGGTACAGCAGCAATAGTCATGTGCTAGAGAGACTTTTTTTCACAGCTCATATTTTTTCATTTGTCTGTAGGAAAAGCGCAGGTGTAAATAATGACATTAACAATGACTCAATTCCATTTAGTTGCCTCACTTTCAGAGCGCTGGCTAGTGCTTGCTGACTCACTGTCACCCTCTCATGCTTCACTGTAGCAATAAATAGAGCAGAGCCATCATTAATGTTGTTAGTAACACCTGTTGTTTTCTTTCAAGTTAGGTGGCCTCTGTGAAAAGGCCTTTACTGTGGGATGATGTCAGTGATCATTCAGTATTAATACATGAAACTAAACATATCAAAACATTTCAGCTAATTCTTCTGTTAGCTTGTCTGTTTCTTTGACCTCATTTGATAACACACACATTTAAGTTAGCCACTTTTTCCATTCCTAGGTTGTACTTAGTTGTACTCAAAAATTGCACTTGTGTGGAATTCATCTTTTTATATTTTATTTATTTGTCAGTTACCATGTACAGTGTAAAGTGTTTCACTTTGATGTACTGTACTACTTTCTGAAATTTCCCTGGTGTGGGACTAACAAAGGAAATCTAAATCTACTGTACTAGAGTTAGCGTATAGCTAATTTACATCTGCAGGTGTTTACTTAAATTTCAGAATTCTTGAAAACTTGTAAGAAGAATTAATACATTTCAAATAGTTCTAAAAGGTAGCACAAAAGCACATCCTGTAAAAGGTTACTTTGTAATTGTCATCTGAATTAAGAGATGTTAATTAAGAGTTTTTTTGTATCTTGTAGTCCATCCTGACCCTGAGCCTCTCCTACATGGTGGGTATGATCGCCAGCTTCTATAACACAGAGACCGTCATCATGGCTGTGGGCATCACTGCAGTGGTCTGCTTTACTGTCGTCCTCTTCTCGCTACAGGTTGGCCTAAACAAACAGCTGCTTGAATATATGTTTAAATGTCAACACAAAGACAGACAGTGTCCTTCTGGTTCCTTGTTGTTTGAATTGTTAGGGAAGCAAAAGTGAGATTTTCCTCTGATTACTTTTTCACGTATGTGCCATTTTCTTGAAATTTTATGTTCCTAGCAGGTTGATATTTCAATAAATTGGCAAAATGATGAGTTGATAGCTGGAAAAAGGATATAGTACATGTAGAGAGGCAAAAAACAAAGAGAAATGAATCAAAAGTTGTCAAAATGTCCCCAAGTTTGACTCCAGAGATTTAAAATATAAAATATTCAAATGGAAAGCTTTGTGTTTCTTTCAAATTATCAGTTCTGAATTATGAGTGGGTCATGTGTCATTACACAGCTCAGATTTTTGCCACTACCTGTCTTTTTTACCACAGAGCAAGTATGACTTCACCTCCTGTCGGGGCGTGCTGTTTGTGTGCCTGATCGTGCTGTTGCTCTTCTCCATCCTTTGCATCTTCATCCGTGACAGGATCCTTCACATCGTCTATGCCTCCTTGGGGGCCCTACTTTTCACCTGCGTAAGTTTCACACTCATATTGTGTCCTTGAACAATGCCCATTAGGTAGGTTATGTTTTTGGTTTGTTGGTTTGTTTGTTTCTGTGCAAGCAGGATTATAGAAAAACTACTGGTCTGATTTTTATGACACTTGATGAAACACTGCAGCATATGAATAATTCAGAGGATGCACAAACTATGTTTCACTTTTTTAAACGTTATCAGACAAGGCATTATGCCCATGGCAGAGTAAATGACACACATCTTAAAATCCATTATAATTGTAACATCATCACAACTGTAACAAAGCTTTTTTTTTTCATAAAAAAGGTGTAGCCATAGAAATACAAATAAACACATATCAAGAAACTCTGCAATAAATAAGAAAGCTAACCAAAAAGCTAATGTTATGCTAGCAGGATACAAAGTCAGTTACAACGTGTACAGCAGACAGTCAGTGATCATACCTGGCTATTGTTGGTCTTCACCTAAAGGGCAGAGTTGGCGATGTTCAGAGAGGCCGTGTTCTTCTTACCGCTTGTGTACAGTGACCACTCTGTGGAGTTCAGAGGCTCGTTCTATCTTTTTCTTTCCACGTCTCTTTCTTTAGCTGCATCCCAGTCATCAAAGTTGTCATAGTTGTCATTGAAAGAAATGTTGAAGTCACTCATTGTTGTAATTTACCTGTAGCAATAAATTGTTAATCAAGTCACTGACTGCATCCCTGTTGCTATGGTTACTTACCGACATGTTAATGTAAAATGGTAAACAATTTAGTCGGTGCTTATTGACAGGAATATTTTCTGGTTTTCACAAATTATTTTAAGTATGCAAAATATTTCCAGTTAAGGCGTAGAAAATGATACACGGCTGAGGTGAAGAGGCATCAGCTTGGCACAACCATGTTTTCAGTAGTCTTAAAATTTGTACATGTATCCAGGCATGTATAGTGTTTGCCCTTGCGGATTTACATATGATAAAATAGTGAACTTTTGGCCTTGATGGAGGTCTACACACTCCAAGTGCCCCTCTGGTTGATGGATGTTAGTATCTGAAACGATAGCTGATCAAATATATTTATGGGTTATTCATCAAGTGTTTTCTAATCTTTTGAGATGACTAATACACTTTTTTTCTTCTCTGCAGTTTTTGGCTGTCGACACTCAGCTTCTCCTGGGCAACAAGAAGCTTGCCCTGAGTCCTGAGGAGTACATTTTTGCTGCCCTCAACCTGTACACTGACATCATCAACATTTTCCTCTACATCCTGGCTATTGTGGGACGCTCCCGTGAATGAGGCTGCACCTTACAACAGGAGGGAGATAGAGAACGCCTCCCTTTATTGTGAAATGTTGCAAACATGCCCTTTTTTTGTCTAACTTCTTTTAACTTTTTCTTCACTTGTTTTCACATGGTATTTATCGTTTCCTCTCTTCGCACACACATTTTTGTTTTTTACAGCGGTAGCCTGTGGAGGGGATGCAGCCTTTCATAAAAATCTAGCTGAGAGGGGACACTATTTACTCAACACACCTCTCTCCATTAATGACAGAATGTAATGATCTGTCTCTTCCTCAGTTTTGACCACGCTTGCTGTAACTGTCCTCTGCTTATACTTAAACAGGAGGTTATATTATGACTTCATTACCTACCGCCCAACTTCCAGTTTGGCTCAGCACATACGGCATAAAGACATGTTTCTGTGGGTGCTTGGCACTCAGCCTTGCCTTGCTGCAGAATAAACACAAAAAGAGCAGGGAAGGTGTCAGTAGCTCTGAATATTGATGTAAACCAGCTTTGCCTGAAGAAAAGAAGATAGAGCAAGAAATTCTCACCTTTTTCAATCTGTCTGTTTCCACAAACATATCTCTCCTTTTTAGCCTGATGGTGTAAAGTAACTCTGCATGGCAACATCAGAAACACAACTAAAGATGCGACATGATTCTTAAGAACTACCGGAGGAATACCTCTAGCTTGCTTCGCACAGCTGTAAATAGTTAAGTGTTTTACTGTATATGATGCCAATATCCCGCCTGTCCCCAAAAGGAATGCTGGAGTGATTCATATGGATGTGTTGCTTTTTGGGGGAAATGTGCTCGATATCGAAGTTACTTACCCAGTGCAGTCACAAAAGTCATTTAATGGCAGATGAGTGAAGTTAAATGTTGGATGTACATGATTTAACATATATTAATATTTATAAACTGTATATTCTTACAGAATATCTTTTCAAAATGAAAAAACTTTTGTTCAGAGGTTATTTCTACAATTCCAAAGATGGCAATGTCCCCTTAACTTCTCTTAATTTTTCCTTTTAGCTGACTTCCTCACTAATTTCTTCTCATCTGGTCATTAACATGAAGTAGCACTGATCCAAGTATCAGAACGTGATTGAACACCAGACCTGAAGGAAATTGTACTTATAACGTATCTATTTATTGAACTTTATGTAGATATCTGGAATGCTTTGAAGTGGCGATAAGCTAATGTTGAGGAAAACAGCCTCAGACAGTTGTTTGGAAATTTTGAAAGACTTTATCAATAAAGTTAATTATGAATCCATAATGTACTAGTTTTACTCTTGCTCATCTAAGTGAAACAGACAATTGGAATCAACATGCACTGGGAGCTAAAACACTCCCACACATAACCACACAACTTGAATGATATATTAACCATAAGCAACATTTTTTTTATTGTGTAAAATCTGTTCTAATTTTTCACTCCTTGCATGACCCTCTCTGTCATTTGCATGTGCTAACAATGCACACTGTACAGGTATTCCTGTTTCGAAGAGACACAGTGTTGTTTGGCAGCCCTGTTAGACTGTTTTTTAACACCTGTGTTTGTATCTAACTAACGTGTATGTGTATATAGAATCCTTTAGTGGTTTGATGTGTATAGATAAAGTAATTTTGGGGCTTTGTAGGTCTGTTTGCATTGTACATTTGCATTAAATTAAAGTGGAACTGCATTCCTCTACACTGCTGTTCGCTTTTCATTAAAACAGATACAACAGAAACTTGTGTGTTTGTGTCAAACTACTTAACAGGAAACCACAAATCAGATAAACAACATGAAACATCACTGGCTACAGTGAGAACACTTTACTGACCAAACAAAACTAACATGTTCTTGATTGTAGTTAATAAATAAAGCCTCACTAGCCCATTGGGGTACAATATTGTTTTGTAGCTGTGTTTACAGTATACTGGTCATTAAAAAAGAAATTACAGTACTAAATGTTTGATATGTTTTAGTTCATTCATAACCATTAGTTGTCAGCTATGTGGCTGTGCATGTAAGTCACATATTTTAACACACGACTACTAAGGTCATATTTTATTTTGGGGTTTTTTAGACTACTCATCAAAGCCAGTATGATTCCCACCTCTTTAATATTTATATTTTTGTGTCACAAACCTGACAGGTTTAAGGATTGTGAATTGTGGATAACTTGTGGGTGTAAGGAGGTAAAGGTAAAATGCTACTGAAATACAACACACTCAGATTGGGACCATAATTACGATAAGTCCGTCAGCAAAAGTATTATTATTCATGTTATGTTATATTCACTTACATTCTTTATTTGTTTCAGCTGTAAACATGAACGTCTAAGAATTGCAGGAGCTTCGTTCACTCATCTGATGTAGCAATGCAGGGAAAGTTGTTTATAAAAGATTTGTTGACAAGCAATAATTTATTTCCTTCCAGACACTGGCGACAGCATGCCACTGTTAACATTTATCTGTAACTGCAACATTGCAGGTATAAATACATACACACAAAAATAAACACTGTATTTACACATAGATTACGTTGTTTGTAATTGTGAGGCGCGAGCACTTTACAGATGTCTGTGGCGCCAATCGCCGCGTTCCATCCTCTTGCGCGCGTTCCTACATTTAAGGAGAGGAAAAACTGGGGCATTCAGGAAAACACTTCTCTGGCTGGATAAATATGGGCGCATCGGCAGGTTAGTCAAAGCAAATTCAACTGTATTATGAATAACTGTGGTGGCTACCTTGTTTTGATTTTAAAATGCAATATTTTCGATTACAGTTACTGCTCGAATAGTAATGTTAGTATCTGCTATCTGCTTGTCGGTTCTGTCACCATAAACAAACATTAGCTAATGCGTTTAATGTTAGCTAACCCTTTAAAACGATGTCTAAATGTTCGTTATCTTCTTTTCTAAAGCTAATTCCAAGTGAAGTGTCATTATAGCTCAAATATGGCTGACATTTAAACGTCATTTAATTGTTTTAATCTTAAAAAGTCATTGATGTTAGCTAAGCGACAAACATCAACACTTTTGAGTTAGCTTTGACCTTAACGTTACATCTTAGTGGAGCTTCTTGGTCTGCCTCTTCAGGTTGGGATACTTCAACTTTCCCTCTGCATCTCTCTCTGAGCCAATCGTTTTGGCGAAAAGTTAAACGTTAACATGAACCCATATAACTTTTAAGCAAGGGCTAAATGGTGGAAATATTGAGACAAAGAAACTTATAATTTATCCTACATTCAATTTTTGTATGTGTAACAGGATTCAACATCGAGGACTTAATTAACGTTACTCCAGGTAGGCACCAGTTAAAGGTTCACAACATGAAAGTAATATTGAGACCCCTGTATAATGAGGCCTATATATATTTTCATACACTGCCAGCAGGTGGAGATATGCGGGAGCCCAACGTTGAGCAGGTGATGGGAAAATTACTAACGCTGCAACAAGGTACCACGTTTAATTGTCACGTGCAAAAATATATGTAGTACTTTAGAGAAATGTGGGTTGCCGTGGAAGGTGTAGGACTATTCAAACCCAACATTGTCATCTTTGGGAATAGTAGATGAGTTTGTGATATAATAAATAGTTATTCTGTATGAGTAATGGGTTTCCCCTAAAGATTTACTTAAAGTGTGTTGACCTTGTTTTAAATGACTTCAATGTCTATGTATGGTACTTGTTTCACTTTTTACTGCCCTTCTCTGTCGAACAGAAAGCATAAGTGAAGTCGGAGATTTGATCGTCGCGTTCTTCCGCTTTCGTGTTTATTTGCTCGCTTTTGTCGTTTATGCGTTTACCTTGTCATATATATTGTACAAATAGACGGTAACAGCGTTATATAAGCCTGTCGTGTAAATACAGTATTCGTTTAAGAGTTAGTATTCTACTTATTCTCACTTCTTTGCCATCTTTTACAAACTTTCACGAATTTGAGCAGAATTTAAGGTAATCTTCTTGATACTGTAGTTGGTCTTTGTGAAGCTACACTTCCGCTTCCGTTGGCAAATCGCGCATTCCTTTTTTTTTAATTACATCAAAGGTAGCCTGAAATAATCACTTTGACCGCGACTGTCGTGTCCCAAAGGAATAAACCGATGATACAGTTTGAAAACGCTTCAGGGTGAAGGTCTGAGATCGGCAGATCGGCTTTGTGAATGTGAACCAATGGAAAGGCTGGCTGTGTCGACAATATGTTAATGAGCAACCGCTTCCTTTTACTTAAACTGTAAGAGTAACATATAGAGCAAAAAACGTCGTAGATGTGTGTCGAAGTATACGAGTTTGTTCAAAAACAAAAATTTATCTACATGTAACAAATAAAAGTCGAGGAGCACCCCACGAGAGCTTAAAACCGTGAGTAAGACATCTGTATGTACTGATCATAACAGTTCTCACGCTTCTTAGTCTGTATCGTCAGTGAGGTACATCCTTACCTGTTACTCCACACGTGGAGTTTCAGAAAATGATGAATGGAGATTCATGAGATATGATTAGTATCTCCATCTTGTAGGGCACAGCAACACCCTATAAGACCCATTCTGATTTATGTTGTGAAAGATGACAGTAAGTCATAAGATATGTGGTCTGTGTAAAGAAATGTGTTTATAAGCTACTTATTCATTTTTCTGAATGAAGACTGTGTTCTCTTCAGTGGAAATGTTTATAAGTAATAATGGATGTTATGTCCCACAACACACCAAGTAACTAAATAGAACAGCTTTGTAACTGTTAGAATGCAACAATCATAATATGTTTTATTCCAGGTAAAAGAGTCCTGGAAAAAGACATTAAGGAGCTTGTGTCAGTCAGAGACACTTTGCAAAAAGAGCTGGCAACATGTAAGCCACACAGTCACCACTAGTAATATTGTTTTAACCACATACAATGTATGTATTGTGTCTGCAGTATGTGCATGTTCAACGTGTTCAGAGTGTGGTCACAGACATAATAAAAGTATTACACACCACGTATTCAATAAGTACGTATCATATTGCAGCCATTTATGCTTTGTATTATTTACCATGTATAACATTTATTTTATTAGTGTATATTATAACTCAGCAGAGTTGTCATTTTCACAGTACAAACTGAAGCTTACCAACTTGAAGGAAGACATAAAGAAAAAGAAGGTTCAAACACAATAGTCTAATTTGTCATCTATTGAAAATACACAGACAGTAAATATGAATAAGCAGATTAGTAACTATAATGTTTTTCTTCAGAGCTGTGCAGAAAGCTGCAGTTCCAGTGTGAGGAGTCTGAACAAGACATTGCCAGGTGAGCAGCACACTGAGCACCTGGCGTTATTTTTGAATGTATTCAGCTATAGGGAGTCTGTTTGAGACCTATTAATGGATGTCGTGTGTGTGTGTGTGTGTGTGTGTGTGAGTGATTAACACTAGATGGCAGCAACTTCTCCAGTACATATATTTTTTATAATTTTGTACCTTGCAAATAACTTGTGTTAAACCCTGTCAGTATTTTTGGGGATCTGCTACTACTTTTGTAAAGTTGGATGTGTTAAGTTTTCTATTTAATTTTTAATTAAATTAATTTCAATTTGTATTTTTCTTCCTGTACTTTATATTAAGACCTTCTTTGATGTTTTAATTATATATTTAAATAATAGGATTATTTTGAACTTGAAACACAAATGAGTGTATGATTTTGTTTTTGCCATTTGGATTCAAAAGGTTTCATCACTTGAAGGCTGCCTCACTTAACCATTCATTATACCATATTAGATTTTATACTTTTATATGTTGTTCATTTTTTTACCTTGATTTTTAGATTTAATCTATGCCCCATAGGCAAGCAAGTAAGTAACTTACAAGCACATTTTCATATATGTTGTTCTCATAGATGGCTTTTAAACAAAGTGTAATTTGTAATATACACTTTAGGTAGTACATGCTGTTTCACATTTTTGTGTTGTCACAGTATAATGATGATGATGCATTTTGTATGACACCACACAGCACATTTACATTGTAATAAACGTTTTAAAATTTACCTAAAGAACGACTCTATTGTTATTGATTGAACGTCACAATATGAGGACTATGCGACCATAGTCAGTGGTGCAATCACTGAACATATGAAAGTGATGATCATATCCTCCTGACTACCAATAGTTCAAATTTGTCCTCTGTGGAGGATATTTTTAAACCTGAATATGTCCCACCCACTTTATACTACTGAATTAACTCCTTTTGCTATCTACAGAGGACATTTAGGGCTTTTCAATGATACCAAATGTGAAGGGGTCCGGCTTTGGTACCTTACAAAGATTGGGGAATTTAAAAAAAAAATAAAATATTGTATTTTTGTAAATTGTAAAAAAAAAAAATTTCCCTGGTAGTCAGGAGGATATATCATAAATGAACAATCTTCTCGTGTGCACATGGTATGTTAAGGTGATATGGTACTGTGGAAAATTTTAGATTTTTAGACTTGTGTATATTTTGCACTCAGTGATGAATCATGTGTTTTAACAGGCATTTAAACCAGAACAAGAAAAGTGATGAACTGCTGGAACAGTACAGATGTGAAATTCAGGAATTCAAGCTTAAACAGCGGAAGCAGCGGTACCTATTCATGATATATTGTATTTAATAAAATTATCAAATCAAATAAATGATAGAAATTTCTTTAAGTCAGGCTCATTTGTATAGGATGAAATTTGAAAACCAACTTCATCAACTGATGGAACAGCATAAGAACTTACACTCTGTCTTTGTAAGTTTTTTCTTTTAAATAAGTAGAATTTTTACCCACATCTCTAAAACAGAATGATTTAAAATGTAATGTTGGCATATTGTTAATGACTGTTAACCTCTCAATCATCACTTAGTCTCCAAAAAGACTCCTGGATGAAATAGCCAGTGCTGAAGACACAAAAAGTCATCTGTTATCAGCTGGCAAGTATCCCTCATAATATATGCATGTTCTTCTGCAAGTGTATGTGCAATTTATTTTTCAACATTTGCTCTCAATTTTCAACCCTTTTGATCTGTTCTTGCTCTGTGATTCATAGAACAAATGAAGTTGGCTAAGCTGCATTGCCTCTGTGAAGACCTAAAAGAGGTGAAGAAGCAGCCTGGGACAGCAACTGCAGCAGCTCAAGAGGAGTAAAAATGCAAGTAAATGTCGATTGTCCATGTCCAGCAAAAACTAAAACTTTATTGACTTCAAAGTGAATTTTAGTCACGACTTGTTGATTTATACTAGTGACTCAAGCAAAATGTTTGTCTATGGAGCTGTTTATTTCCATATCCTTTGACTCAATTTAATTGATGTTTTAGATTGTTCTGTGAGGCTTGGGCATGTTCAGTTCCTATTAGTTCCTGGATGTGCCAAATTTCACGCATTCATGAAATCTAATATATTTCACATTCTGTCAATATTGTTACCAGTAGGTACCAGTAGTAGCAACCTGTAAGCGGCTATATTAATTTTACTTTAATGCAGTGTATTTATATGCTATAAATTTTCAGTTTCAAGTTATTAAAATGTTGTGACATTGTTGTCAAATGACTTTTATTTTATACATTTTTAAGAGCCTACAGATAAAAAGATACAACCGCTCACTTCTATTTTCATGTATGGTACATAAATATGTGCACAGAGCCACATTCAATTTCAGCTTTAAAGAGATTTAATAAAAAGACTTGCAGTATATCACATAAAATGTAATACTATCTCAGGTTTATAAAAGAACACAGTGATGCTGTGCAACTGATTTCCCCCAGATTAATGCCAAATAGTTGGGTTTTTTACAGCCAAGACCACATACTTACATATTCAGTAAAATAAACACAAGGCACTTTAAAAGTACAGTTAGGGTGATCATAAACAAATTTGTTTCTTAGAATATCACCTGGCCCTAATATATAAATATGTACATTATATCCCACAAAGTAAACAATGTAAACCCTAAAGTATCAACATAGACATATTTCCTTTTGTTCGATCTTTTGACGTACTGTACTAAAACACACTAAATGGTTTGTTGCCCAGCTGAGCTGTCAGGTAGCCTGGGAAATTTACCATAAAAATAAATCTTTGGTTTAATAGTGTTCACAGACTACAAAAGAGTTAGGAGTCCTGTGTAGGGCGTAGGTCTCAGAAATTAAGTGACTTATGTAAGGAGGCATGGCCCTACTCCAATACCGCACAATGTGGCCATCCTTTTTTTCTTTCTTTCCTGACAATGCGGTGACTAATTTAAATGTCTCAGATGGAAATACAAAAGAGGGCATAGTTTTGAGTCATGTAAAAAATTGTCTATTTTTTACAGTGATGCGGGGCAACTGCAAAGGCTTTACATTTTTTATTTATATTACATAAGACAAAGACTAGTACACAATTATTTAAACTACACTCCTCTAACCATGAAAGCTTGAAGAACCCTTCTCTGCATGTTTTTTGACATCAGTCTTGAGAAGTGGTTCCAGGCCTTTATAGAAAGATACATACAACGCTTTCTTTGCAGGCTAAAGTTCACTGCAGGCTCAACTTTATTTCAAAACTCTACTGCTGCTGCCTTAACATTAGAATAAGACATTACTCTCCATTTCTGACATTGTCTCATTCTTCATTCACTATATCCTCACAGACATGACCCTTCATCGGTTTTTCATCTTGTTCTGCTTCTGTTCATATTCTCATTTTCATCCTTGGTCTGAGCTAATAATAGTTCTTTCTAGCTTTGGTAATGCCCTTGGTGGGCTGTTGGCAAACAGTGAATCCAAGGACACTTTCTCCCAATCGGTTTCAGATAAAACATAGCTATGCAGACACTTTCAGAAACACAGATCCCTGGTACTATACTTTTACAGCCATATATTGCTGTTTTACAACTGGCGTGTATTTATTTTTTTCCATCGGGTGCAATATGTATTATTTTTCTCTTATCCTCTTCAACTCCCTCTGTCATGCTCAAACAAGCGTTTTATAGTTAAGTTGCCCTACCTTTTTCTGTTTGGTGAAACATTAGCCCATGAAACCAGTATGCAAGTAGAATCACTCTTCAACCTTTGTCTCAGTCACCATATAAGGTAAAAGTAGTACCAGATCTTGGCAAACAGGCACATTCCAAACTGAATGACTTTAGTTCGTTTTCAGCATTTTTATACATTGTCTTTTCAAGTTTTATGACTTCGTGTGAAAATCCAGGAAAGGCTGCAGTGTAGAGCCACAGAGGTACTTCGATAGAGTCGTTGGCACGTATGGGCAATGGGTTTTTTGATCATCTTGCATAAATAGTTTCCATATAAAAGGTGGCTCCTCCATGTTATCCCAGGTTATTCCCCATCTGTTAACAGAACAACAGGAATAACAGTGAATGCAACAAAGTATCAACTCCCTCCTTGTTTCATCTGTCTTTAACATCCCCCCACTGTCAATAGTTTGAGGATTTGGGAGATTGTCAAAGACAAAAGTTAAACCAAATTTGGTATCAGGGTTCGAAATAAAAAAATAAGAAATTACAATTACTTAGTTTTACTAGACTCAGAAAACCACAAACATTAATTTCATTCCCTGTCTTGAGGTATAGACTTAGTACCATTATTCCAGTATCTTCTCAGTAACACTTAGTTTTAACTAATGGCTTATACTGATGATATATGTTGTAATTATTTTAAATTACTTTGGCCTGTTAATATCAATTTTTATATCTTATTTACTTTTATTATATTTTTTAAAAATAATAGATATCGGCCAAATTTTAAATGCAGGCTTTAGTCATTGTTTGGGAAAAGTATAAAAAGTAATTTAAAACTTGCCCAAACACATAATTGTTTAAGTACATTTCATATTTTATTAATTAACTCAAACTTTTGACTAAAAACCAGAAACCTTAAAACACCTGTACATAAGACATATTGGCTCATTTCTATGGCTCAGAAACAAATAAATGTATGTCTCACACTTTACTCTTGAATTTGTCCAGTAAACTACTCAAAGACATGACATTGACACTGCTCCATGTGATCAAATGAAACAAGTCTGGTCTTTATATTTTAAACAGCTTGCTTTTTGTAATGTGATTTAATCTAAACCCTTGATCCCACTAATACATGACTTTACTAGTTTCCTTTAACACCTTTCTTTTACCCCACTAGTTTTAAATCTCTTTCCCATCCATGTTGCAAACATCATCCTTGCAGTGACAGACTACCTCAAAACGGCTGTAGACCTTCTTCTCCTTCCTCATACTCTCTATCCTCTTCAGTAATCCTTCCCGCTCCTGGTTGTTGCCCTGTGGTCGCAGAAATCGATTCCATTTTTGGGAGTTCTGTCTCTCCAGCCCCTTCTCTCCAGCATCATTATCTCTGTCCCCTGCTGTTTCTTCTCGCTCCAATCGGTTCTTCTGGCTGTTGGCTGAGATCTGCTCTAAAATGACCTTGGTGTCATCTCGTAAGTTGCTGCTGAACAGAACAGAGCTGCCTGGGGTTTGGTATCGAGATGGGCCTGATGTGCCAGTTGATGTCTTGTGGTTGACTGTAGTTTGGTCAGTGGTGGTAGATCCCGTATCTTTAGCTGAAGAACTCTGCTTTTTGCTTGAATCTTCAGTGACCTCTATGACTGTGTTCATGCCCCTATCATCTCCTGAAGATTTTTTTTCTTTATCCTTGGGCCCAAGAAATCCTTTTAGCCTCTGAGTTTGCTTCTTTAGAAAGTCCAGTGTCTTACCATCACCCTTTCCCTCACCAAGTGTATTTATGGATGTATTAGAACCCATAACTTTGTGCATTCCTTCCTTAATTTCATCTTGTGGCACAGTTGAAGAACTATGAGAGCGGCTCTTTTTCAGTTCACTCTTCTCTGCATCTGTAGCGTCTGTAGTCAGAAACTCTTCACCACAGGAGATTCTGCGAGGATTCAGTCCTTTTAGTTTTAATGGATCCCTCCTAAAGATCTTAGGTGAAGGCAGGGGCTTCAGAGACTTGAATATGTCCTTCTTTTGACCCTCTGACGTACTCTCCTCTTTAGGTTGGTGCGTTGTCTCTGGAGGTTTTAGGTAGCTTGTTGATGGCTTGGCAGAACTTATGGGTGGTTTTGAGGAACTAATTGAAGGTCTGCGAGTGAGCTCTGCCAGTTTTGCAGAGATGTCTGGCTTCTTTGGTTCACTCTCTGCTGAAGTAACAGTGACAGTCTGGGTCTTTGGAGTTGTTGCAGGGTTTAGGGGAGGTTTATCAGAAAGGTCTGGCTTTTTTTCAACAGGCTCTGGGGCTTTTAATGATGACTCTGTTTCCACTTTTGAGGCATTTCTCTTGGCAGCCAGATCTTTAAAATACTGCAGTCGACTAGCTGGGTCATTCATGTTTAGTGATGATGATGTTGTAACTTCAGGTTTCTCGTCAGTTGGTGTGTTCTTTACCTCTTCCTTAGTTTTCTGTGGCTCCTCTTTTGTTTTAATCCCATCTTTTGGTTGTCCTTTCTCAGGTTGTCTAATCTCTTTTTCCTCTTGCTCTTTCTCCCCCTTTTCTTCTTTTTGTCTCTCCTTTTGTTTCTCCGTATCTTTTTCTTCTGGCCTCTTTCTCCAATCAAAAGGCTCACGAGATAATGACCTTCTTTTCTCTAGGATCTGGGCCACAATTGAGGAGGTCCGTACTGAGTCTAACTTCTCGTCTTCCTCTGTGGCTGGTTTAAGGCCCAGGCCACTGCTGTGCATCTCTGCCTTGGAAGATGAGAAAATAAGCGAGGAACGCAGACGAGAGCTACGTTGAAGGAGTGGGTTAATGCGGGAGCGGAAAGATTCATGTTTGGACAGGAAGAGATCTGGACCCTCTTTCACGTCCACATCCACACCCACCTCCCTTGCTGCACCCCTCTCAGTCTCTCTGTCCCTTTCCTTTGCTGCATCCCTCTCTTTTTTCTCCAGTGCAAATGGCTTTGAGTCACTGACTGACAGATGCAGATCCTTGGTTGTTGTTGGGACAGCGTCTTTACTGTTGCTCTCAGGTAACGCAGGTTTTCCAAAGCGTGGTCTCAGGATATCCTGCCTGGGTTTTGGGGGAACATTTGGTGGCTCTTTTATACCAAAGCGGGAAGTTGAACTTTCAGCAGCACTTGGTTGCTGAGATGCTGGGGGATCTTCAAATGCATCAGGTCCCATAGGCTGAGCCAGACCTTCTTCTCCACCGTCTTCATAGGTGCTTAGATAGGAGTGTATTCTCCAACTTCTCAAGCCTTGCTTGGCATCTGCATCTTGATTATGTTCTTGATCAGACTGTTTGAGAAACAGTTTCTTCTCTGGTGGGTGAGGCTGTGTAGGTGAGCTCTGACAGGCATATGCCTGACCTATGCTTGGTCTCTTATGGGAAGAACCTCCTCCATACCTCCCAGCTAATGGAGGTGCCTGGAATCCCTCAGGTCCTCTCAAATCCTCAGTTGAAAAGTAGTCTCGGCCATAGTTTACAGGTAGAGGCTCCTGATCAGAGCGAAAGCTTGACTCTGAATACTGGTCAATTGAGAGGTGTGGAGGACGGCCTCGAAGTCTGTCGTAGTGTCCGTGGCCAGAACCTGGCCCTGGCCCTTCACTGAAGTAATGGCTACTTTGGCTCTGCTCCCTGTAAAGAAAATACAATAGTTTTTATTTGCTCTTGTTATGCGTGAACACATGCTTCAATAAGATGGCGATACATGTGATGATATGTTTGATTCCAAACAGCTGATGGTTTTAACGGGTTAACTACCTGTGGAAGTCTGTCTCATCCAGATTATTCATGACTCTGTGCTTCATGTATTGCCTTGAGGATGTGTAGTTTTCTTGGGTTCCCTCTGCATAGCTGTGCCTCTTGAAGGCACTATGACTAATTTCCATCTGCCTAGACACTATGGACCTTCCCTGCTCCAGGAACGACTGCTGCAGACGAAACTGTTGCTGGGAGTACTTCCCAATTGTAATTCCACCCCCAGGTTCGACAGTGTGGCGAAATGGATCATTCCTCCGGAAAGGAAGTGCATGGTTGCGATCAGAGTCTCCATAGGGAAAGGCATTGGTTAACTCAGGCTGCCTGCGGTAACCTATAGGGTTACGCAAGGACTGCGTCCTCTTCAAACCAAACTGGCTGCTGAAGTAACTGCTGGTGCTGCTGGTGTCAGAGACAGCAAGTGCTCCATCAGATGGGTCAATGACTAGAGGTTCTGACTGAGCAAAGAGAATGCGAAACTCTTCATCAAATGTGGCGACTAGTTCCCCAAGAAAGAGATGGGCGATGCAGCGGTGGATCTTCTCAAAGGACCACATAAAACTGCAACAAAATATGATAGAACAGTAGAGGAAGTTTAAGTACTTTAAGGTATGAATGAATAACAATGAAGTCTAGGCAATTTAATTAAGTCAAAGTAAACAATTAAATGACTTGCCTATAGTTGCCACTGAGTACGGCCCTGCAGTCAGCTAGTAGGAAACGATCTTTCACCTGCCCCTTAAATGATTTTCCCATCCGGGAGTAATAGGTTATCCCTGCCACAGTCCTGACCCGCATCATCTGCAAAGCAAGATTTCAATCATGTTATGCTCAAATGCAAATTTTGCAAGTAATGCCACAGAATAGCTGGCTAGCTGTCTGATCTTTTGAAATGTGATGAAAAGACAAACTTACAGGAATTAAGTCCAAGTTGACTTTGCAGTTGATGACCATAGAGACAAAGTGATGGGCATCCTGCTCATCCAGTAGAATGTAAACAGGAACGTGGCGTGCTGCTGCATCCAAGAGGTCAGCAAAAATGTCAACATCTGTGAACATGTCCATCACTACAGCAATAACCTGGAGAAGATGAGGGAACACGAAAAAGTATACTATGGTCTTTGTATAATCTGTTTCAATGTTTCAGCATAACAACCCAACATTAACTTAAAGAACTGTGACAGTGGCAGCTGTTCATCATTCAAGTTCATCCTACATAGAACACTATGCTCTCAAAGAAGGTCTATATGTAATACATATATGTTTCTGGTACAAATATTTTGCATACCACAATGAACAACTCTCAACCACCTCTCAACCAAATAACTGAGAAAAGTGCACATTTAACAATACTCAGTCAATTGGCCAAACAATGAAGGTTAATCTCTATTAAATCTATTTAAGAAATGTATAGAAAAATTATTAACTTTTGTCCTAGAACCACTCTGTCTTCTGTGTTTAAACTACTTAGTGTATATTCTGTCTTTATAAGTGTGATTCTCATTTTTTCACATGTAAGAGGTGTGAGATGGAGGACTGACTGGGCCCAGCACACCAACAGGTTTGACTGCTTGTGACATTTAGCGTCTACACTTTATGTTAATTATATTTTTAATCTGGCCAAAGGCCAGGAAGTAAAGCATTCATCTGCAAAGGAGTGGTGTCAAATTGGCAGTGGCAGATAAAAAGAATGAGATAACATAACCCCCACAGACACACAGTCTACCCTCAGTCTAAGTCACACTTCTATCTCAACAATTTTTTTCTTTGCAGAGATAATGTTTCATTTGTACAGTACATACTGATAAAACAGACAAAGATAATACTCAGTGGTAAGACGTTGTGTGGTAGTTTATTACACCACAGTTGTTACCCACCCATCCACTGCTAGACTGGCCATAAAAAAACTAGTGAGCATAGACCCAAACACATTAGGAGTTTAGTGTATTTGTAGTTGTACACACTGACTAAATGTGAATTCATGAACGTGGAATGCCTTGATCTGTCTCAGAAATACCTGCTAAAAACAAACCGGATATCCAGGTTTAACTCATCTCTGTGTTTACTGTCCCTGCCATTTACATACTTTGCATGCATTCTTGATGAGTCTCCTGGCCTGCTCCTTGATGCTTGGCATGTCTGGGTCTGAGGGGTTCACCAGAGTGGTGACCTCTGTGGGCCCCACAAAGCTGTGCTGTGGGAGTGGCCAACCCAGGTCCAGCCCCGGAGCAGCCAGGTCAGACTGCACCGGCCAGTAGGTGTCAGAAGAACCATCAGCTTCCTGACCTCCCTCGTGGTATGTCAGCTCTGGGACACTGGAGGTCCTGTTGGGTGTCTGGATGGTGGACTTGATAAATTCAATTTCCGGCTGTGCCAGGAAACTGACTGTATCTGCGGTCTGAAGGAACTCATAGTAGCCCTTGTGTAACAAGAAACACATCCAAGTCATTACATCATAAAACCAATGTGTGCCTCAATTTAATATACATTTATTATATACTAACATAAAATACATGACTAGGACCAGTTTTACCTGTGTATCATTTTCTATCAGAGCATCAATAGCTAGACGGTATTCCTCACGGTAATGTGGGGGCAGGTAGTTTGGATCAAGAGGGTTATCACCAATCGATGAACTCTGAGATCGGTGGGCCATGGTTGGACCGAAGTGTTGGGTCAGGGCCAGGGGTGAGGAGAGCTAAGAGAGGAGGAAAATGAACCTGTGCAGAAAAGTCAGAAAGAAAGGAAAAAGTCAGTGCAAAGAAATGTGTAGGTAAACTAAAGATGTAATCTACAATGATATTATTATTAACACCTCATTATTTTCATTTGTTTAGACATATATGCAGTCTGTGTTTTAGAAAAAAACAACTTTCTAAGAATCTCAGGGCAAACAAAACAGCGTGGAGATACACAATATAAATATTTTTATGCGTTCACATTGCTTTTGTTTGTTGTTGCAACTAGATAAGACACCACTCCTCCATCTGGGATATATAATACCAATAATTCAATGAAATATATTCCTTTGGGTGGCGAGAGGAAGAACACTTTGTGTCAGGATACATGAGAAGACAGAATACTTATAACCTATTATACAAAGCATCTATTGTTGCTGAGTCAATGCCTGTGTAGTAAGTTTAACGAGTACACTTTTCATATTAACACACCTTTACTGGCACACAATACTAGAGGCCTATACTCCAGCTGAGACAGATCTCCACAGAAATATTTTACTTCCCAGCCAAGGGCCATGTTTCTATGAGTACAAGATAAATGCAATAGAGGAGAGAAGCATTCAGATTTATATATGACTCAATTAATATTGAGTTGTGTTTATTGTTATTATTAGCATTAATATTACACAAATATGAAATAGGTGTGTTTCTTTCACTAAACTAAAAATAACTGTTGACTACTTATGCCATATGAAAGTTGGGTAGGCCCTGGACAAGAACACAAAGCAATACAAAGAGTCCTCTGTAGTTCACCATTGACTCACCATTGACAATTTTTATAGTTTGCTTAATTGCCTGTTGAATATAATGTTACATTACTATTCAGCAACAGAATACTCTGTAGGAACAACAGGATATAGAAAATACAATGGCAAGCAGACAAAAATCAAGTGAGAGAGGTGGGGTACGGTAAAAGGGGTGTATAGACAGGTTCTCTCATATCTCTGCAAGGTCAGTTTTCATGCTCATGCATCATCCCTCAGGTTGCTACTCAGACTTCATCTTGAAAAATCTGTCAGTCATAGCATACATACTGATTTAGGAGAGCATGATGAGTAAGCTATTGGCCATGCCATGACTTGAACTGACATAAGCATAATCAAAAGTAGTTCATGAAACATTGTTACATAACAATTTGTTAAAGTTACCATTTTTCAGATACACGCATACACACACCCTCACACACGTATATATTTTAGTTATAGACAACTTAGTTGGCAGCTTAAATACTGCAATACTAAACAAGATATAAGACAAATACATCTAAGTAACTAATCTGAATCAAAAAGGAAGGACAGACTATTTATAACTGATTAATTTGCAGATATAATCATAATAATAAATTATTTCTAGGTAAAATGTCAAAGATTTCAATTTCCTTAAATCCCAAGGAGATGCCATCCATAGCTTCCAACAATGCTTGAAAACAGGACTTTAGTTTACAATCACAAAAAAGGAAAGCAGCAAAGCCTCACAACTGAAAAGGTGAAACTAGGTGATACTTGGAATATTGGTTTGGAATATTTAGTTAAGGATAATTTGATTTACAAATAAGTTGAAAATTTACTTTAAGCTCTTATTACAACAGTTGGTTTAATCTTTTTTATTTTGTGGTTTAGTCATTATTATTTTGCATCAGTTTTTTATTTTTTGGATTACTGTATCTGCATTTAGATGATAAAGTAGAAGACCACAGATTTTGTTTGGCGCTAGATCAGAAAGACCCAGGATGAAGACACCCGACAAAGGTCAAGGGCTGGAATCCAACCCACAACAAAGTTGTGTGTTATGTACCATCAACTGAGCCAACCAGGACACCCCCTCATTGATATTTAACATGGTCCTGACAGCTGCATACTGGCTGGGTCATCTGAAGGTGGAGATTTGGGTTAACAACCAAGAAACAATTCAAGTATCCAAAGTGAACTGTTCATTCTCATAATTTCCTTTACATGGGTTTCTTCTGTGTAATGCAGCTTGTGGTCAAAACAGGAATTGTTTTTGACTGTGTGGGTATATCACCATGGAAATGTACCGCCTTAGGAACTATGGTTGATTGACAGTCTGGGGACTTGATCAGGGTGTGTGTGTGTGTGTGTGTGTGTGTGTGTGTGTGTGTGTGTGCACCTTGGGGTCTGTGCAGGAAGGTGAGTAGGTGTTTAGTAAGGTACTTGCTTTAGACGTGTGCATGACACATTTCTTCTGTAAACTTCCAGGCACGCTTAAAGATTGGTGGTGATAGCAAAGGGCCCAAGTTATAACCCGCAAATGATGGGAGAAGCTGCTTTAGTCAGAGGTCTGGTGAGTCATCGGGTAGCCCAGCCTGGCCTAGCCTGCAGATAACTTGCAACATGCTGGACTTTGGTGATTCATCTGCTGGCAAAATGGCTGACATCCTGTTTCCTTTCTCCTTTCTAGCCATAGAAATTAGCCCTTTGTGGTGTGCTGTTCTCATTTAAAAGTTCCATGGTGGGCAGGGAGGCATGTTAGATGCAAGCGTATTGCATGCATGGAATAATTTACCCCTGCCAAGTTTTTAAAATGGAAGAATCACAAGCACTTTGACCAGTTATTATTTTCTCTTTATTTTAAAGAACTCTAGCAGCCTGGGGCTGAATTGTGCTGAGGCAGCAGTAACATGCATACCAGAGGACTTGTGATAACAGCCATAAACCGAGAGATGTGCACCTGCCTGTGCTCATCATAATGTTTAAAAACCATCCAACTTGCTGAAACACAACAGCCAAGTAAACAGTGAGAGTGCTTGACATTATGAAATTGTTAGTACTGCTGTGATTGATTTTTGGTTATGGTTGAACAGGGCTGTAATTAACAATACTAATACTAATAATACTGATTTGCCTTAATTCATTTTTTTTTACTTTTTTATTCCAAAAATGTCAGAAAATATTGAAGATTGCTTGATTTTGTCTGACCAACAATTAAGAAGCCAAAGTTCAGCGGCAAATCCTCCCTATTGAGGTGCTTTGAAGTATATAACGTTCATTGGTTTTACTTCAAAACTGATTGATTTATTTGCAAAATTCACTCCACAGTGAAAGAACATGACAACCAGTGCAAATGGAACCTGAGGTGGATATGAACTAAGTGGCTGACTCAAGAGCAAAGAAGCACGGAACAAAGCCTAGGGGTTTCTTATCCGCTCTCCTGACCTCTGGGTCACTGCAGAATGAAACAACAAAAGAATAACACAAAGTAGCAGCATGATGGACTTTCTTCAGCTCACCTGGATAACTACTAGCATATTCAAACAAATACTGCTGCTTTGTTTGTTGTTATAGTAACTGCAGTAAGCATCAAACTGTAGATAGTGACACATGATAAGAGAGATCTTTCACTCCCTCTCTGCCTCTGTTCCTCCTGTAGTTATAAAAGCTTTCTGTTGCCGACACAAGGACGAGCCTGCCCTAAATGTACCATTCACAAAGCCAGTTTGAAACATTATACCGCCGCAGGGTAGCAAGGCAGCAACCGACTACAGCTCCTCAAGGCTGATAAACCCAATATGCAGATGTGCCCAGTGTTTGCTTGAAAAGCGTGTAAATGGCTTATTCTCTGCATCAACGCTGACATGAGAAGAGTGAGAGAAAGAAAAAGTGAAGAGCTGAGTGATGCAAAAAAATTTTTATATCTGCCCAAACATGTTAATCGGAGAAGTAAGCCTGAGGAGACACAAACTACCAAACAGAAACTGGCAGAAATATTTTCACTCTCTTTCAACCTCACACACATGCATCTGAACACACCTCACTGAACAAACACTGATTGATCCGACATACCTCTCCGGTCAATTCAGTTTGTGTGATAATTCGGTGTGAATGGACTGAGAAAACAATAGCTGAAAACAGGTTTGGAGGGATGAGCCAGTAATCTCCTGATGCTCCTGTCAAAACCTCTCAGTGCCACTTTTGTCAGATCAAGACACACAAACATAGATAAGAGTAAATACAGAATAAGACATGTCTCTCTGTACATCATCACACCACAGCACAACTGTTGACTGCCACTAAAAAAGACAGCTCAAGGTCAGGTGAATGTATACTGCATGTGAAAACACATGGCAACACAGAGCCTCCCTTTTTCTAAATGTGTTTTACGCTGCAGTACTGCTCGAAAAACAGGTCCTCTGAGGTTCTCGTCATCTGTTCCAACTGCCTTAATGTCTGCGGTTACCTTCAGTGGAAAACCTAACATTAAAAGTATAAAAATGCTTTTTACTTTGCTTCTCCTCTCTCTCAAATGCACAATATCGCTCATACATGGCTTACAACCCCTACATAGACAGACAATAAACCCTTGTAACACATACAATGCAAACAAAGCTATGAATGGGATGCAGCGTTGGCCATATGGCTAGTGTGACAAGATGAAATGTATAATGAGAAGCACACAAGCACAGACACACCACAGAAAAGCTGGCACTACAAACTTTTCCCCCTTAAATTATAACCACATGTTGGACTATTCCTATCCAGTGAGTCATTTTGAATGAATCGAAGCACAGCCTGTAAAGGTGAAGTGCAAATCAATACATGGGTCAAAGCTGCAAACAAAATTTATCTGTCTGCAATAAAGATACTATCTGAGCCTATAGATCCATAAGTCTGCCGGAAAGTACACGTGGTTGGCGACTTTGTTGCTCAACTGTCAAGGCTGTATGATTACAAGGCATAGGCCTGTGTTATTTCACCATTTATCTCTAAATTAGAGGGATCTCAAGTTGGACTGATGTGCACGCATAGCATTGAGCAACCAAGGCATTAGACATGCTTGTAAAAGTGTCTCTGGCCTTTCAAGCAATATTTCTTACCTGTGGTTCTCTGCAATACAGTAAAGACAGAGCTCCACACAGTCTGAAAAAGTAGCTTTTTTGTTTCAGTGCCATCCAACGCGGTGCCCTCTATGTGCCCGGACTATAAAAACAATACTGTTCAGGTTTTACAATGCACAGCAGCTACCTGGGTGACTTAATCCTCTATAAACTTCCTGTTGAGGAAAGTATAACCAGCATTTCACTTTTTATTCCATTGACATTAACGGATGAATAGAAGAGAACTAGGATATAGATGTTGAACCAAGAAAACATGTCAAAAGAATAAAATTGCAGGTTATATAATAGAATGGAGTAGAATAGGCAGAATAGAGCAGATTAGGACACATTTAAATGATAAAAACAGGATAGGACACAATAGAACAGAATAATAGACCCTCTCTGAAAATCATTTGTTCGCAGTTTCCACTTGATACGTTTTGCTTTTTATTTCAACTCAGTACCTGCTAACTTTCGTGCAGAGGTCGTCTCTTCTTTATCTCTGTATCGACGGTGAAGCGGCCGATGTGCGTCTCTTTCCTGTCCGTGCGTCACATTCCTCAGGCAAGAACTCCACCCAAACATCCAGTGTGCACCCTCCACTGCCGATCAGCGAGGATAATCAAGGCGAGGCAACGCGGCCACCAGGCCCGGGCTGCGAGCTTCACTCAGCGGTGTGGGAACCTCCAGAGCCGCCGCCACTATACAACACGGAGCGGCGCGGTGAATGAGGAAGGAGCGGGCAACTTGTGTTAGGCAGGGCTTTCCCACCGGTGTGACTCCTCCCAAACCCGTTGATCACTGGGAACAGAAAACCATTGGAAGTTCACTCCCAGTGGCATATTTCAAAAGTTCTGGTCTTAATGTCATGGATACAAATTGGTGTTTTATCCAGCCTTTATGAGGAGAAAACTTCTGCAAACTTTTCCCCAAAAGCTTCAGCAGCCACCTTTAGCAAAATAATTTACAGGCTATTATTTAGACATAGACAGGCTTTTACTGTTATTCTGAATTTACAGCAAGTTTACACAGAACGAAATTTCGTGTTAAAATATGCTTAATAAATAGCTAGAACAAACAAAAAGCAGTGCAAGAGTAAATAGTATTATTAGTAGTGCAAATAGTGGTGACAGTAGTGCAAATTGAAAGCTGGTAGTAATGACAGTGATAGTAATGACTAGTAAAGGACAGCGATGATACTGTAACCGTATGATTGGTGTCGAAAGTGGCAGAGTGTCTGGTGCAAGGAAAAGAAAGTGTAAAGTGTCAATATTGCATACTGAGGTAGTGGGGAATGAGCAATGAGTATAGTGTCCATTATGAGCTCAGTAGTCTGATGACCTGAGGGAAAAAGATTTCCTAGGTGCACTGACTCTTTTGTTTTCTCTTTCCGCCTTGGTGTTGTATCTCTGCACTATATACTGACTGCCTTGCACTGCTTAAGTATTAAATGTAGTCCAAGAAAAAGCAGATTTTCATTCCCACTGTGCACATACCTGAATATGCGTGGGTTGATGATAAAGTCCTTTGAGGATTAAGTCTCTGGGTGATTGGCATTGTGTCCAACCAGTTTAAAGCTCCTCTGTGCAGTTTGTTACAGAAAAAATAACATATAAATCTCCCTGATACAAAAAAATTGAATTCACAGTCAGTTAAATGTACCATTCTTGTATGACCAGATGTTTATGGTGGCTACTGTAGCAGATATCAGTTGCACAGGCTCACTTTGGTTTCTTTGGACACCACGATCCCCACTGGAACATTGTGTAATTGAGTCATCTGCTGCTCTTCTTCATGCCAAAACACTTATGCTGAATCAGCAGACTTCAACAGTTCCTTTTTCTAATCTTTTTTAAACCTCCTTGCTGCAGGCGGCTCCACTCTGTTCCTCCATTTATAATATGGCTTGCATGTAGGAAGCCTGTTTATCCAGAGCCACACAGGCACAGTGAAGGTCAACTAACCTGTCTTGGATGTCCCCAATGTATATATAAAACTTTCATCTGAAATGACAGATTTCCCAGATCATTCTCACACTCTTGGACAAAATATGACTGGTTAGTGTTGGTTGACTGTATAACAATCATAAATTCTTAATCTCTTTAACTCTCTTTGTTTTTGTATTTTATTTACTTTTCAAAACCTCTTAATCTCCTGGTGTGTATCACTCACTTACATTCAACTGACTCTGTGCGCACTTTATATGGAACGTTCTTTGTCCTGAACTGTGTCTATCATACAGAACACACCTTGTTTCTGATAGCAGCACACACACAAACACACACTTATGAGCCTGATTGTGTGTTCAGTCCTGCTCCTGAAAGGGTGTGCCTCCTGCGTGAATGTCTGCCTGAGCGCCCATGTACTAGCACTAGCTGTTTTACACTCACATACTGTAGGAGCCATGCTTCTGAGCTCTCACTTTACCTGTTTTATTTTTTCATGTCATGCAAATGTGCAACTCTCAGCACGACAGAGATATGAAACAGGAGTTGAATGTTTGCATACAGCTGGGGGAGTGTTACAAGCAGACTATGACAGTGTGAAGTAAAGAAAAAATAATAATAATAATAATAATAATGTCAGTGTGAAATCATATTCAATCCAAGAAGTGTGTGTGCCAAGAGGGAAAGTAATACATTTGTTTACATGAACAAGCTCTGATAGCAAACATCAGGTATATAGATGGTGAAACACAGGGTGCGGCTGCTCAAGGAATGTGCTTAAGGCATCTTACCACGCCCAACGTTCTTCTCCCTCCCTCTGTCTCTCTCTCTGTCTGTCTCTCTCTCTGTCTGTCTCTCTCTTTCTGTCTCTCTCTCTCTCTCTGTCTTCCTCCATCTTGCTCGACCTTTATCTCCCCGCCCTCCTCCCTCTCTGAGTCACCTGGCAGCCATTGAGCAGGTGTACAGGTCCAGGCAGAGTCCAGGCAGCAGCTAAATCCTGGCCTGCACTTCAACACACTAGGTAGGGGAGTCAGTCCACAGTCACCTGGAAATATTTGAATTTATTTGAAACAAGCTCCATTCAGAGTTCAGTGTTACAGTATAGAGTGTATATGTAGAGCAGAAACTGCAGTGAAAATCAACTTAATGACTAAGGACCAACAGGAGCTTCTGAAATAGCTTCTGTGTTCCTGGGTACAGTCACATAACAACTCAGGTTATGTAATGGAGCAATCTGCATAAAAGGAATATTTTGACCTTAAAGTTACACTCTTGTACAGATTAAACAAAGCAAACTCAACATACTCATTAGCAAGCACAGAAGTGCTTGTAGGTAGCTGTTACCTGTAAACAGAGCTATGCTAGCAGTTTCCCTTTGTTTGTAGCCTTTATGCTAAGCTAAGATAGCCTGCTGACTATAGCTTTATGTGTAGATATTCTCAACTAACTCCTGGCAAAAAGCAAATAAATGTTTCTTACCAATGTGAAACTGTTCTTTTAATGAAAATAGTTTGGGTTTTTTTAATTAAATTTTAAAAATGAGAAAACTTACAAGTCGTTTGGGGGGCAAATGAATTAATTTGGAATTTAAACTTGTGATATTAGACCATGTTTTTACATTAAAAGACACTCTTGCCTAGTTCACAATCCCATCACACGGTCCACAGCACCACAAACTCCAAAATCACCATAGAGTTTCATTAACGCCTCCCAAACACAAATTCACTTAAAACATTAAGATAGAATTTATGACAGGGATGTATCAGACTGTATTCATTTTTGTGAAGTTTTCCTAATAAATATATCATTTCCTTTTTTTCAGAAAATGAATGAAAAAGTCTTTTGTCTCAAAGTGAGATAAGTGATATAAAATAAAAAACAGGAAATGGAGAATAGTTTTATAACAGAGTTATATTTAAAGCTGTTTGTGGATTGTTTCCTCCAATTGAATATACTCTGCAGCATATCAACAGCTATTATAGCTGTTTGTCTCTTAGCAGTTAATCACCATTTACTTGCATCAACAGGAAGAAAGGTAATACAAAGGGGTTACTTTGTGAGCCTGCTCTTGTCTTGTCTCTCTTGCTCTGCCTGGATCCTGCATCTCTGTGGCCCTGTGAGTTTTCCCAGCATGCTTTTCTCACACTGTAATGTCACACCTGAGTATAAGGTGACTCTCTGGAGCCTGGGGCTTTGAGGTCATCTTTACACCACTGTGCCGGGAGGAAAGGTGCACACACACATATGCATTTCAACGCTTTGTAATTTTAGGGTTGCTATGTATGTGTGTGTTTATGTGTGTATGTTTGTCGGGGTTGGCTGTACTGTACATGGGCTCTCATCCCAATGAGACAACACTACATTCCCATTACCACCCATGATATAATGATAAGTTACGTTTAGTTTCTTGAGAAGAACAAGCAAAAATATAGTTCGCACTGGCTGTTAAGAAGCAAGAGAGTAAACCATGATCCTCAAAAAGGAAAACAATACAGCTGGAATGTGTGCATATGTGTGTAACTAAGAAACCTGATTACATAATCACCATTAACAAATAATAATCACTGGCAAGTACTTCTAAATGAGATTTGTCTCATGAGCCCGAACAATGTGCATGTATGCATAATCAAATGCCTGCATATGTGTGTGTCTGTGCATGTCTGTGTGTGTTTTTGCTTTGACCAGAGCTCCAGACCTTGTCAGGAGACTCATACACGTGATAATCAGTTTTTAGTACTAGGTGGGGCATCATCATGAACCATAAACAACCCAGGTAGAAGGACAGAAGGAAAGTCCCCAAAGTGTGTGCAAGGTTTTTCCTTAGTGTGTGTGTGCGCATGCGTGTGTGTGAAAACAGCGTCACCACATACTTGTGACAAGCGTTGTCATTTTGATGCTATTATTACCACCGTCATGAAATGATTGTAATGATTATTCATGAAACACTCAGCATAGTTTTAAACCAGCTCAACTCCATCACGCTGTTTCAGCAGGGGGCCAAGACTGACATGAATTATTGCTACTTGCTTAACTAATAGTACTAATTAATAACAATAGTTTGAAACAACAATAAATATTTCATATGTACAAGCATATACAGTGACATGTAATGATATTCAATAAAAACTAATGATTCTGACTAAAACATGTGAATAAGAAATCAACAATTAAGAACGATTCTAGCTTTAGTGTGCTGTCACTTACTACAGAGCTTTTTTTAATCTTCACCAGGCAGGACAGCTTGTCTTTAATGCGGTCGAGCTTGAAACCACAGCATGAAACAAATGCTTTTTAAAGAATAAATTAAATATTAAAACATGTCTAGGTGTTAAATGCAGTTCACAGAAAAAAGAGATTAAAAACTGTTTTACCCCCATTTCAGAATAGGAAAGTGACACAGGTAATGTTTAGACTAATAACTCTCAGGTCAAATTTCCAAGAATGTCATGCATGAGGGCTGCAAGAAGGACTTGTAGATCAGGAGGTGGACGATACTGACAGATATCAGTCGCCAAACAGAATAGCTGACGAAGCAGTTGAAGCTTGAGTCAGTGGGGGCACATGTTTCAGACAAATGCTATGATAAATGCTAAAATAACGCACATCTTTACTTATTTCGTTATGTTTAAGTGGATATTGTAAAATCGTGATAAGTTTAATATCTGTAGAGGTACAAAAGACATACTGCAATGTACATGTATGTTGAACTGGTTGAGCAACAGGCTTTTCTACTGTTCTGAACTACACAACACTCATATCATTTTTCAACATTCCAACATTGTGAAACACTTTGAAATGTGTCTAATTGGTGTCAAATGTTACTTTACCTATTTCTAGTAGGAGAAAAATCCTGCCGCTATTGTGCTGAGAACTTATCTGGTGAAGCCAGCTAAGTTCTTATCTGTCTCAGCAGGATGGGTCATTCTGATGAACCATAATAGGGTATTAGGATGACCCCAGTGGTTGGCAGTAATTAGGTTTCATTACTTTATGTAATTCTAATGGAAAATGACCCAGTTTGCCTACTTCCAAGAAATATGTGGTGGCTTGTGGGAAATCCCGGCACTCCTTAAAAGACTTGTTTCCACTGTGTACCAAAAGATGCCACCCTTAGGTGCAAATGCATGGCAGCTACGTCCACTTGAAGCGTGTGGTCTGAGCACAACCATCAGCTGTCTTCTACTGCCCCCTACTGAACTGAACTGAACTCTAGCTTGAAATGTCAATAAGTTGCATTTCACTTGCAATGATGTTACTGAGAATAAAACAAAAACCACATCAGTTAGTACAGAAAACATAGATGAAGATGTCTATGGCATTATTATGTCAGCTTGAGGAAACTGAGAAATGTTGCTTAATGATATTATGAAACAGATAAATGTTTTAAGGTGAGCAAAGATAATAACAATAATAATAATAACAACAATAACTGAGCTCTTTCAAGATGCAAGGAAAGTAAAATCCAGAATAAATCCCCTGACGTGTCGCAACTAAATTATGGTCGGACACGTGGTGTTGCGTCGGTCTACGTCACAGCCGAACCGACTGAATGAAAAACAAAGCTTGATGTTAAGTTTCGTTTTCCAGAGTATCGGATGCTTGCGAATTATAAATAGAGACTCTCTGCAGAGCGACATTCAGATGTAAAGCGTCGTTTCAGCGCATCTTTCAGAAACTCATCAGACATCAGATCAGCCATCAACATGAGCAAATCAGGTAAAACTTTTCGTGCGGAGCGTTAAAGTGCTGGTTAATTTGGTGCTTCGTAGTATTTGTTTTGATCAATTTGACGCCACGCCTGCAGTGGAAATGCCCCCAATGTTCATAACTGATTATATTTACAGCGTTGTTTTTTTTAAATTATTATAACATTTTCTTTTGACGTTAAATCCGATTTTTCTTATTCAAAACAATGGATTAAGTGTGTGACTCATTATTTACAAAAGGCAGACATGACATAAACATATTCTGTTTGGTCTCGGAATAATTTCCAAGCTTCTTTCCTCCTACTTACATTGAGTCATTTCCTCCACAAAGAGCAGTGTTAAATTTAACCTAAATGTTTTGTTTTTATTTTCTACTCGTGCAGACTGGGTCCCCTCCCTGTGGATGGACACCTTTGATGAATTGTTGTACGATGACAATGAGCTGGACTACGGAGACCAGTGGACCCTTAACTTCAACTACAGCCAAACAGACATTGTCACCAAGGAGGAGAGGAGGAGAGGCTGGAAGGTCTACTGCCACTGTGCATATGGAAAGTATGTATTTTTCTATAATCAGTAAAAGATCAAAATATATTTAGTAATGCATTCAGAACAAGGTTTTTGCTTTCTCATTCCTTCAACTTGCAACTTCATACCAAGTCATATGATTAAATAATTTTGTTAGAGAAAAAATCTCGTGCAGGATTAAAACAGTGACATTCACTGGTAAAACTTGGTACTGCACCCTGGGTGCAGACAAAGTCAGAAGATTTAACCCAGTAATAGAAGAAATACTGAATAAAGGCACCAGTACAGCGTAAACAAATTAAGGTCCTGCATTAATAATCTTTTGTTTATAAAAGTGCTAAAGTGTTAGCATCAAAATACCCTAAGTGAAAGTACAAATTGTGCAGAATGGCCCATTTTGATTCATAAACACCTTATAATTAGATAATAATTAGCAATGCATTAAAGTGTGCACTGGTTGATTTTATATTCTTTATATAGGAGTGGTAGAATAAATATGTTGGAGTAAAAGGTACAACATTTACCTTGAAAACTGACCATAAAATAGTGTAAAACGGAAATATTTCTACAGTTCTATCATTCTAAAATGTTACTTAGCTGACACTTTTATCCGAAGCATTGCACATATCAAATTAATTCTTAATTAAAGTGCCTCAAACTTGTACTAAGTGCTTGATGGAATGTACCTTTTGCACTTCTGACATTTGTTTATTGTCACAGTTTCCAGTGTGGATCCTGCTCCAAAACCTGGCGATCAGCACGGGTGGTGGTGCTGTTTCGCTACCGGCTCCGGGGTGACCGGGGGACAGTGATCATGCGGCCCTTTGGGCAGGCTTGCCGCCGTTGCCAGGATGATGAGTTTGAGCTTCCTGGTTTCTCCAAGAAAGAAGTGGAGGAGGCCTTGCTCAGGCTGATTCGCAAAATCCGGAAGAATTGCTACGGAGATGACGACTACGATGATGATGACGCCTCATCAACATGCTCTACCAAGGTGTGGACCAAACCACATGAGGCTTCTCTGTGTGAGGCCTGTACTATGGGCATTTGCTGTCAGGATGATGACTAGAAGTGTGTGTGTGTGTGTGTGTGTGTGTGTGTGTGTGTGTGTGCGCGCGTGTGTGTGTGCGTGTGTGTGTGTGCGTGTCTGTGTCTGTGTGTGTGCGTGTGTGTGTGTCTGTGTGTGTGTGTGCGTGTGTGTGTGTCTGTGTGTGTGTGTGTGTGTGTGTCTGTGTGTGTGTGTGTGTCTGTGTCTGTGTGTGTGCGTGTCTGTGTCTGTGTGTGTGCGTGTGTGTGTGTGTGTCTGTGTGTCTGTGTGTGTGTGTGTGTGCGTGTGTGTGTGTCTGTGTGCGTGTGTGTGTGTGTGTCTGTGTGTGTGTCTGTGTGAGATAGCGATAGTAGAATTAGAGTTAAACTGACTGGAAGCTTGTGAATGCCCCTTTTTTAAAGTTTTAAAGTTGTCTTATGAAGGCAATGTACTATCAGAACCAATAAAAGATTGTCATTGTAAATTTTGCATCTTTTTGTATGCTTCTAAAAAAGTGATGGTAACCGATGACCTTTTGCAATTCTGGGTAATAAATGTTCTTGGATTTATAGATAAGTGTGGAGGACAAGTGGTGGCATATAAAAAGTATATTCTCTCACTAACTTCTAATTTAGAATTCTTTATATCTTTTCTCAGTTCAGATGTTAATTTTCTACAGATTTATTTGAAGCTTTATGGTTATTTTAAATTTATATAGAAAAGCTGTTCACAGGTTAAAACTGTCTTTAACATAAACTGTAAGTATTTTATGTAAATTCCCTAAATGTTACATTTATTGTTAATATAAAAACTCCCCTGTTATGGCAGCCAAAATACAATTTTACAACAAAGTTACAGTAAGGAAACAGTAAACCAAACAAAACCACCCAGCAAACCCAGACAACCGACCAATCAGGCAACAGTCCTAAGTGTGACAGTTGATGCTGAGCATGCGCAATACGCTTTTCTCTTTGGCAGCCACAACAACATACTGAAGCGATCCAGTCAGTCAGTCTCGCCCCTCCGTTCTCAGTAGCATCATCATAGTCACCGCCGGGTCCGGTGGCAGAGAGGATGGTTCAGCGGAAAAGCAGCCGGGGATGCGAATGACAGTGATGAGATAATGGCCCTCGATTTACGAAGGTTTCCGAATGTGCGACTAGTGACCAAGTGAAACGACCGAGTAAGTAAAACGGCGGAAATTTGGTGTTGTCCGGCTGTAGGGTAGGTAGTTCAGGCTAACGCGCTAACGTAAACCTGAGACAGGGAGTCGGTTTGCTAGCTTCGGTAGCGGCAAGAAGGTAGGCTACTTTTGGGTGTTAACGTTTTCCCACGGGCTCCCTAGGAAAACGTTAACACCCAAGGTAAAGCGTTTTCGTGGGCAGCAATTTCGGGCAATCTGCAGCCCAACACTCGCTCTCTAGTTGGGTTAGTAATATTTCACAGAGACTGTTAGTGTGCTGAACAAAGGAGCTTTAACCGAGGGGCCGCATGGACAGAAACATACAGAGAGAAGTCGGCTGCCGTTTGTTTTGTGTTCCATTTCATGCTGGCACACTTCTTCAGGGATAACCACACGAGGTCTGACCTGAATATTTAGCTGATACACGGTGACCTAGCTAATTTTGGTCAATGCCGAAGTGCTATTGAAGTAACACGCGCTGTTTCTCATCATGCTGCTCCTGCCTGACTTTGCGTCCCTCATAGAAGTTTTGTCTTTTCTGACAACCAGACTTTGTCTGTTCACACAGCACCATGTCCCACCCATATTCTGACTGAGGTGTTGGAGTAGGTGTGTATTACCTCAGCTGTCAACAAGTTTTGAACACTCTCATAGCACCTCGAGGGGTGTTTTATTCATTTTAAGATATGTAACAGCGTTATTAATCGATACATGTGGCTTTTAAGGTGCTGGCAGGTAGGATTGAGACGCTATGTTGTTTGGATCTAGTCTATGCACACTCATAAGTGGAACCGATCATAGCAGAGCTCATAAAACTTGCAGAGCTGAGATATCAATATGATATTGATATCTCGATGTGACAGACACCTCAAGATACGACTGCTGCTAATGATTCTTTTGCACAAGACCTGAAAGGATTAGACAGTTTTTCTATCACAATATTAATCAGCAGCTTTTGTCTTGTTACTTTCTTGTTAATGTTAAACACTCTGAGTCTCAGTCTGTGTGTAAGTCTGTATTTACGCCTCCTCTTTCCTTTAATGTTTCTGTAAATTGTTTTTTTAACATTGGTGAGGCAAAGCAAGACAGGTTAAGACACATCTTTAGATTTTTGATGGGCATTTTATCGACCGGGCAATTAATTGTTGTGGAGGTAACAATTAAATTTTATGATATGAAAAAGCACTAAATGGAAGATATCAATTCTCTTCTCTAATCAATAAGTTATGTAGTCAATAAAATGCTAACATATGCTGCCCAACTTAATTTCCTAGAGTTCTGAAATCTGTGTTTTATTCCCTTTGCAGTTCAAAAGACCAAAAAATTTTAAATGAAATTAAAGAGAAAAAAAGCAGCAAATCCTCAAGCTACAGAAGTTGGAACCAGAGAATGTTTGAAGATTTTGCTTGGAAAGTTATCCATTCGCTGTAGGCTGATTTTCTCTCGATCAGTTTATTGACTAACCATTTAAGCCCACATGTGTAAAATGTATATGTCAAGCACCAAGATAGTCGCACCCAAAAGTCATGCCAATATTGCTTGTAAAAAACTGTGATGTGTCATTTAGTCTAAATGCATGAATGCTGGTTGGGTTTTCAAGAAACCAAGAGGGCCATGGCTTGACTTCCTGTCAGCAGGAATCGTCAGACAAGATTCATGTGTTTGGGATTCTTGAGCTCATGAGTCATTAAGTCTCGATTATCACATTGCCTAAAATGGGGAATACCATATGTGCAAGAGGCCTTCTCTGTATAAATCTGTGATATGAGTGCAACATAATTCTTAAATATAAACTTTGTTTCTGGTGTAATTTAAGGTTAATAAGATGAATGTCTGGTCAGTGCAGAGTGATACTCTTCCTCTGTCTGTCTCAACTCAGCCACTGAATGAGGCACAGCCCTTAAGAGTTTTCATAATAGTGCATAATTGCACTGCCACTGCCAAGTGCAAATAGCAGGACTTGTGATCCCTGGAATTCCAAAGTTCCTCTATGTCCCGACTTCCTGTCCTTATTTAGTATGAGAGACAGAGAGACATGGGCAGAGATACACAGAGGAGTGAAGTGAACTGGAAGTAAACCAGTGTGCACAAAACAGAGAGCCAAGCAGACAGACTGACCTATTAACTATAGTAACCACCCCCCAACCACCATCACCACTCAAATATACTCACACAGACACACAAGGTCCGGCTTACTGAATGCCTCACAGAAGCAGAACTTGCAAGATGTTGGCTATTATTCGACAGTGGTAGCAGCTTCTGTGCGGCCTGTATGCCTCCGTCTGTCAGTGTGTGTTTTGCCTGACTGTGTCCCTGTCTGTCACTGCATAGAAAGGGGAGGCGGCCAGCCGCGTTATTCAAATGTTCCAGAGCCCGGCCAGCCAGCGGCCAACTGTAGCCGGGCTAAAAGAGGCTCTTTGTGAGGGCCAGACAGATGGCCATAGAATGAAGACTGTAATGATACCCTCAATGGCCCGACACACACAGACAGAGACGCATGCACACTCATACAGACTCCACTCAATACAGGATGCAATGGTGTGTGTTTGTCTGTTAAAGACAGTATAAAGTGTGTGTATGTGTGTGTGTGTGTGAGAGAGAGAGAGAGAGAGAGAGAGGAAAATGAAGGAAGGAAATGAACTGGAATACATTGATAAAGACAGAGATTATATACAATATGTAAGAATGCAAGAACTAGTGTGTTTGTTTCTCATATCTGTTCCTTTTCCCCACACTGTTATTACTCTTATTTTGCATATTATATTAAAATTGCACAAATAAAGTAGATTCAAAAAGATCACAATAACTTGTGAATCAACCACAGGTTTGGAAGCTGTTGCTGCAGAGTAAACTCAGCTGCGGCAGCCATAGCTGCGATTCCTGTGATTCTTTGGTTTAGCACCTGAGAGGAAAAGTAAAACTGGTTTTTGGCCCAGTGTATTAGCGCTGCATGGTTTAACACACACTCAGACGCTCATATCTCCAGTGGCAGACAAGCATGTAAACAGCCTAAAATATGCAAATTCCTCACAAACACGGGCTGACTGGACTCGCGGTGGCCAGCTGTGGTAATATTGACCGTGCCTTTCATCAACTGACTTACAAATCGATGGCCTGGATATCATTAACCTTCCCCTCTCGTCTGCCCTCTTTATAATTATCTCTTTGTCTTTCTAGCCTCTTTCTTCTTTCCCTCTGTTTCCCCCTCTATTTCCGGTAAGATAACATCCTCCCTGCAGCGCATCAGCTGATCGATGGATGGACTGATTGATTGAGCTGCTCTCTCTGTGTCTCCCTTTCCATCCGTCTCTCTCCTCTTTTACTTTCCGTCTTCTGTCTTGGTATTTTGCTCTCCATTTTCCTACCTTCACCAACCTTTTTTTCCCTGCCATTCATTCCAATTCTTTCCTTTTCTCATGTCCCTCTTTCCATCATCCCTTTCCTCTAATCAATCTTCCCCTCTCTCTGTTTTACTTACAGGGCAGGAAAACACTGAACCATGTTGCTCTAAGTTGTGATCTGTGGTTAACGGGGGAGGAGGAAGAGGAGGAGGAGAAGGAGGGAGGCATAGGCAGGCGGGCATCTGCCACAGCTCCCTTTAGGCAGCCTTTAGCAAGCTTAAAGCCATGGGCAACACAGCCACCAAGTTCCGCAAGGCCCTGGTGGGCGGCGACGAGGCCCTGGCATGGCAGCTGTATGAGGGCAACCCTCAGTTCAGGGACGGCTTAGACCCAAATGCATCGTATGGAGAGCAGTACCAGCACAACACACCTCTGCACTACGTCTGCCGCCACGCCATGACACGTCTGCTCAGGTGAGAAACTCGTTGTTTTGTTTTTCTTTTTTTTAAATGTGGTTGAGAATGACACAGATGTTGATTGAATTTGTGCATTTTTCAGACCTGTAATGTTATTAACCAGTTATCCAATATAGCTACAAAGGCAGTTGTAAGTGAGTCACATTAAATTAAATAACAGTTATCAGTATGTTGGCCTCAATAGATTTCTGAGGGTTCTGTGTATTGAGTAATATCAATCTGTAAGGACAGTTTTCTCAATTTTGTGGAAATACTTAATGATTTCATCAGGGTTATCTTGAATTGGGTACAAATTCTTCTCAAATCGTGTGTTACAAATGTGTTGCATAGAATTTGAAAGAACATTTTAGAAAAATGCTGTTGCACTTCAGGTGTTTTTCCATTCTTGTGAGCCCCCAAACTGAATGAAAGTGCACTGCTTGACCACTGCAGTGTCACTTCAAGAGTGGTCACACATTTGAATCTGCTGCATGGTTATTGTGCTGTAAGGAGTTTCCTTGCACAAATACTTTTGTGAAACAGGTGTACGCACACACCAGCACAACCTCTCTTAGATAAAGTCTTACGACAGGAGTCACTGAGTCTAAGCAGAAAGGGGTCAAACGAAAAAACATACAGAGAGCATGACACCAGTTTGTCTTTTTACCCCCTGCAGGGATAATCAGCCTGCTGGCCATGACCGAGACAGCTGATTCAGTGACTCAATAGCCGTCCTCACCTCCTCCTCCTCTTCATACTCTTTCTCTTTTGCCCTTTCTTTCCATGATTACATGGGGCTGGGGGGTCAAAGGAAGCTGTTTGAAAGGGCCAGCCAATTATTTGTGCATCTGCATGTGTGCACACGTGCGTGTGTTTTGAGGAGGGCAATCTGACTCCACAACTGTTTAATGTGTCCGAATCTGTGAATGTAACACAGTGAATCATGGTGAGCTATTTGCGTCCCTTCCTACTAACCTATAATGGGCCAGAGAGGCGTGCTGAATGCAGCGCTCTGCTCCTGATAAGTATCAGAGGAAATGCTTCTTTGTTCCAGTGGCTCAGTTGGACAGAAGCAGGCAGATAGACGGCTGAGAAATCTCAGACAAAATAAAGACTCATGGAGGACAAGTGTGGGCTGGTAGATGCAGGGCTTTTTAGATTATTTTTAATATGTATCTGCTCCATGTTTATTCGCTCTCTTCTAGTTGTCTCCGTGGGTCAGATTGGACAGTAACCCCATGAGATGTGCAAAATTGGAAATGTACAAATAGACTTAATACTGAAAAACGGGTGTAGTTCAGGAAGTGCTGCCCTTCCTCCATAACAACAGAGAACATCCGTAGAAATATGTAAATAACAACTGTGACTTGGTTACTCATTGTTAACACTTGATTTCCTGTTATTTGCCAAGACACACAGCTGATTTATTTGTCAACATACAGCAACGTCCCAACAACTTCCTCTTTTTATTTTTGTGTGCGTGTGTGTTGTTCCTTTCTGGTCACATATTTAGTAAGAACATTACCACTTTACTCTCCTCTGAGGTATGCTGCTATCGTCAAAATACTGCACGATCTGAGCAGCTTTAGTGTTCGACAAGTGCAGCAAAACATGTGACGTCCTTTAGCCTGTTGTTTCTAGCAGACTGATATTAGGGCCATCCATCCTGAACATGGGGCTATGTGCATGGATGTGTGTGTAGAGATGAGGAGGGCTGTTGGGCTATAGTTGAGAGGGGAATAATTAGTGATTATTGCTGTGTGGGTGAATTGGCAGTGCACTGTCATTAGGGGGAGGCTGCAGGGGCTTGTGCTGTCAGGATAAGAAGGTCAAAAGTGGAAGAGCAGGACAGCATTGGAAGAATGGGCTGACAGGCCGCACAATAAAGAAACATTCAAATAATAATCCAATAGTAGCTGCTGCAGATTTGTCCTCTGAAGTGGAGGGGAAGAGCTTTTGCTGTATTTTTGCATATATTCAACAAGTGGAAATCCAATGACATCCTATTATTTTCTTCTTTTTTCTGTTGCATTAACAAGATGGTGATGGTGTTTTCTAATGTGCCACTCTTAATGTTATATACCACTGAGTAAACAGGAACAGGCTTTTCTCTGCAGTTTTACATACAGCATGGGATACTGTACAGTGGATGTCAAATGTAAGAGAGACAGAACACGATGCTAAAAGGACATTATTAAGAAGGAAAACAGAAGTGATTATTGGATAGAAAAGGAGAGCTGGACAATGACAGAAACGCAGAGACATGTGGAGCCAAATGAAAGAGCAAAAAGCTAATCAGTAGATGGAGGTTTTGACAGACAAAGGGCAGAGAAAAACTATTTACTAAACAGAACTGCAACCACAGCCAGGCTCCCAGGACAACTGCCACATCCATCACCTTCTCCTGTGTGTGTGTGTGTGTGTGTGTGCCTGTGCATTTGTGTGTGTGCACCAGCCAGCCAGCATGTCCATTATCTCAGAGATGTTAAACAGAAATAGTCGATATGCAGCCATCTTTTTTCTCTTCCCTCTCTTTGCTGCTCTTCTTACCTGGCAACACTCATCTCTTTACTATTCTTTATCCTCATATCATCTCCACTCATCCTCATATCTAGCTTCTCTACATCTGTCTTTCTCTCTCTTCAGTATGCTTCACTTTTTTCCTCCTCCTTCCCTTTCACCCTCTGATTTAAGTCTTCTTCATGTTGCTCTCTTCACTTCTGAACTTCTCCACACTTGTTTTGCTCTCAGTTTTATTCACTCCCTTTTTTGTTACCTGCATCACATAGGTCCTTCCTGTTCAGTAAAGAGGGGAACCCCAACAAGCGTAATGTGCACAATGAGACGTGCCTCCATGTGCTGTGCCAAGGCCCACAGATCCTGCTGCTCGCAGAGGGTGCACTGTCCCCGCGACTGGCCAGACCCCAGAGGGATGAGCAGCGTCGAGCGGACTGCCTGCAGGTACAAACACATAGTATAGCTTGGTCCCTGGTTTTCAATGAAGTTGACATACAAATAATGTGTGTTTGTGGGTTTCCCCACTGCCAGATGATCTTAAGTTGGACTGGTGCCAGGCTGGAGGGAGGCCAGTATGAAAAGGCCAATGTCAACGCCACTGACAATCACCACAGCACCTGTCTTCACTATGCTGCCGCTGCAGGCATGAAGAGCTGTGTAGAGGTGAGAGAAAGTGTGTGTGTGGCCCACAGAACTCACTTTAGGATGGGCTTTTTCTTCCAAGCAGCAGATCTGCATGTGCTCTGTGAGATTGGATATGGCAAAGATTTTACAGCCAGTAAAATCTGCCTGACAGTATTCTGCCGGTCCTTGCATCAGGAGCATCTGCTTTGTGTTTCATTAGTGTCAGATCCAAGTATTCCTTCCTCTCTTGTTTTTCAGCATTTGAATTAGGAAGAAAATTTACTTCCTGGCTCGAAAGAAGATCCAACTCAGTTCTGATATGTGCAGCCAGAGGAAAATAACCCAGATATTCTCCTTTTTAAGATAAAATGTTTTAAGACAGCTCTCTTCACCACTACGTTATCTACCTCCTCTCCTCTTTGATTCAGCTCTTACATAAACTGCATTTACTCGTTTTCACTTTGTGCCTTTTTTGTCCCTGTCATTTTGTTTTTTTCTCCCTCTATTTTCTTTGCATTTTGTTGCCTTCCTCCCATTCTTGTATTTCTTTTCTGTTTTCTACATCACATCTTTGTTTTCTCTTTCTCTCCTTTCTGTGTCCTCCCATTTTCTCTTTGTCTGTTCGACTTGTGCTCGCCTCTTGCTTCCTTTGTTCTCTTTTGTTGCAAGTCCCTTCAATTTCTTCTTCCTCTCCATTATCCACTTCTCTCATTTTCCTCCCATTCCTTTTGTTCTCCCCTCTCTCCCTCCTCGTCCCTCCCTCTAGCTGCTAATCCAGAGCGAGGCGGACCTTTTTGTGGAAGACGAGGACAAGTTGACGCCATGTGACCACGCCGAGCGGCATCACCACACCGAGCTGGCCCTCAGCCTGGAGTCACAGATGGTTTTCTCCTCCTCTTCAGCTCAGCAGTCAAACACAGACGCACATGGTGAAACCAACCTGCTGCAATACAAAGAGGTGAGACCACAGTTACGAGATCTGGGGGTTCCCTGCTGGCTCATTTTAGATTGAATGTGTTATTTTTATACTTTCTAAGGTCACAGATTTTAGCAAGTAAGTGTTTGATGAATTCACTTCACTGGGCTCATCCTCACAGTGGTGGGAAACATTACGTCCTGTGTTTTGTCCTGTTAATGTCACTTTTATTTCTTATTTAATTCTGTTTGATATCAAATGTTTTTTTATAATTATAATTTAGGTAGTTTGTTGGTAATAAGATGTCACCTTGATTTTAGTGTCCTTCAACCAAGGACTTTGTTTCATTGTTGATACTTTGTGGGTGTGTTGGCGTAAACATTTCCCTCTCACAACGTCAAATGAAACTGTTGCTCGCAGTTTTCTGTGGTGAAGGCAGAAAATAAGATTTAAAATTTTAAGTTTTATGGTTTTGGAAGTTATTGTGAATAGTCAAGCTTGTGCCACGCTACAGCATGTGTATACCTTAAAACAAATGAGAAACCAGTAATGGGATCAGTACTTTGAAGACATTCTACATTATGTTACTCATGTTCATCCGACCTTGGATTTACTTCTGCTGAGTCCAGCAAAGAAATGTCAGCCAGTACATAAACCTTAGTAGCTACTAGTCCATGCTATTCTGCACGCATCTTTGTGCTTTCATTTGTGGACCAACAACCCAAGCAGATTAAATTTCTCGTTTATCTGCATCACCGGCTCCACAGTGCCTACGACAAAATTTGCACTACTCTCCTTCGAATGTCTCTAAAAGCTCTTCTTTTTCACATGCTTTTACAAGTCTAGTAAGAGGGCACCAGTGCAGACTTCCAGGAGCAGCTGCTGCCAACTGATAGCAGTTTGATCTTTCTTCCTGCAGCCAAATCTATGCTAATACATAATCTCTCTTTCCCACCACCACCAACACCAACCCCCAACCCCGCTGTCCCACATCCCTGTCCTTTTCATTTTTTACTCACAGTATCTTTTTCACTTCCTTTAAACATATCTCGGTCTCAAACTTTCCTTGTTCTTGTTAAATGACTTTTTCCTCTTTCTGTTTCTGTATTGACATTTCTTGCCCTCACCCTCCCTTTCTGTTCATCGTCTCGTCTCTGTCTCTTTCAGTTCTCCCTCCTCTGTCTCTTATTTCTCTCTGTGTTTTTCTAACATTTCTCCCACTTTGTCCTTTTCAGCCTTACGAGGGACTGAAGCTTCAGGATCTGCGCAGGCTGAAGGACATGTTGATTGTAGAGACAGCAGACATGCTGCAAGCCCCCCTCTTCACTGCTGAGGCCCTCCTTCGAGCACATGGTGTGTATGTTTGCCTATTAGAGAAAGCTAACATTCATGTGACCTTCACAAACTCTTGCTGTCATTGTGATGGTGTCCACAGAGAATTCCAAACTTTTTCCCTCTAAATTTGTGCGCGTGACCTCACTTTCTCTCAGACTGGGACAGAGAGAAGCTTCTGGAAGCCTGGATGTCAGACGCTGAGGGCTGCTGCCAGCGCTCAGGTGTGGCAATGCCCACTCCACCACCCAGCGGATACAATGCCTGGGACACATTACCCTCGCCTCGCACGCCCAGGACCCCGCGCTCACCCCTAACTCTCACCCTCACCTCCCCGACCGACAGCTGCCTCACACCTGGAGAGGAGGGTCTGTCTGTGGTGAGACACCCAATCATTACTTAAACCCTCTTTAACCCAAAATGAGTTATTTACCTTTTTGTCTATTACCTGTCTTGTCTGTGAGCAATCCCTCCTTCTCTTATCGTTTTTGACGTGCAGTTGTACAACCTGATTTCCTCTTCCCCTCAAATCAGGAGAAGCTCACTCACCTTGCTGTCTTGCCAGTCTTGCATGATATGAAGTACAAACCACCAGCTGTGACCTCAATATCCCCTGTTTGAAAATGACAGTCATGTGTTACTTTAGAGGATATATTTCAGACTTGTCTTGCCAAAAGTTTATTCTAGTTCAATATTTGACAGATTGATTATAGCAGGTTAATGTCTAATCTTATGAGAATAAAAGAGGGCAGAGTCCATCTTCCCAGCGATGATTCTCCTTTGTGGTTGCACATAAACATCAGTCTGTTGCTGTTGAGGCAGGTTTGATAACCCTGCTCACAAAGCCTGGCTTTGATTTAACTTTGAGGCTATGACAGTGTTTGGACCTTAAGCTGTTAGACTCCTTAAACGTGAAGTCATGTCAGAGTCAAAGGACATCGGGATGGGATTATGTTGGTTGACTGTAATATCACAATGTAATGGTGATAAAGTCTTACATATTGATTCGGCATCTTGACCTCAAAAATGGACTTTTCTTTATCACAGAACTAAGCACAGCCATCTTCACAAAGTTATGATTTATTGCAGGTCTGTTTGGTTGGTTTGCATCATACTCTCTAAACTCCGCAGGAAAAATTAATTCATCCTCAAGTTAATAGTATATATGGTTGTGTATTAGGCATCGCTGTGACATTGTTGAGTCTCAGACAACTTCTGAAAATCATGTGATTTCTTTGTCCTCTGTCTCCCTGCAGTGTGGAATCTGTCTCTGCTCTATCTCAGTGTTTGAGGATCCGGTGGACATGTCCTGCGGACATGAGTTCTGCAGAGCATGCTGGGAAGGGTAGGGACCTGTGTAGTGTGTGTATACATGCTTCATGCTTCAGTCTGTTTGAATGTATACCCATCAATTCCCCTATGTGCGTAATCATGTGTTTCTCAGGTTTCTCAATGTGAAGATTCAGGAGGGAGATGCACACAATATCTTCTGCCCGGCCTATGAGTGCTACCAGTTGGTGCCGGTGCATGTCATTGAGAGTGTGGTTTCCAGAGAGATGGACCAGCGATATCTACAGTTTGACATCAAGGTAAAAAAACAAAACAAAACATACATTCATTCATTTAGATATCTGTGTTCATGTTCTTGTGGAGCAACAACTGTAAATGTATGTTGTGTGCCTTTGTCCCTTGTCTGTTGTCTTTCCTTGCTGAATATGTATAGAAAATGTTCTTCATTTCAGTTTGCTGCTTCTTGTTTTTTTAGCATGTCTCAATAGCTTCTGCTCTTGTGTGCTCTTCTTCCCCCCCTACCTCTATGTTATCTCTCCTCTCCCTACTACAGGCATTTGTAGAGAACAATCCTGCCATTCGCTGGTGTCCTGCAGCACGGTGTGAGCGGGCAGTACGGCTCACCCGACCTGGCCCTGGGGACAGTGACCCACAGAGTTTCCCCCTGCTGCCCTCCCCAGCTGTCGACTGTGGCAAGGGTCACCTCTTCTGCTGGTACACTTCATGATCTATCAGCTGCATACACAAACAATTGTGCACTTACAGCAACAGTTGTTTCATTGATATTGTTGCTGACGTGCCATTTAGCAAACCTAGTGTCTAATTTTACTCAAGATTTGCCTAAAAACACATGAAAGGTAGATTTAATTGGAACATTTGACTGCAATCTTCTGTGCCTTTCCTTACTCTGTTTTTTTCTGCTTCTCTTTCTAGGAACTAGTAACAAGCTGATATGTTGTTTCTGCACCTAATTCTCTGTTTATCACCCTCCCTGTCTGCAGGGAGTGCCTTGGCGAGGCCCATGAGCCATGTGACTGTCAGATGTGGAGGAACTGGCTCCAGAAAGTCACAGAGATGAAGCCTGAGGAGTGTAAGTCTGTTCTTGTGTTGTTTGTGTTTCCAGTTTTTCTTTTTTTCAGTGTTACTGGGGATCATTTTAGCTGCACCTCAGTAAGCTGGCACCACAGTAAGCCAGTTAGCAGCAGCTGTCAGGTTGGCCTACAAGGATGTGTCTAATGTATTTTTATAACATAGTGGCAGGTGTTCTGGTCATTGATATTTGCCAAATGTGTCTGCTGAAGGGTGTTTCTGCAGGGCAGGTGTTGCACAATTGAGATGTTGCTAATGTGTGTGTGTGTGTGTGTGTGTGTGTGTGTGTGTGTGTTTCCCACAGTGGCAGGTGTGAGTGAGGCCTATGAGGATGCTGCTAACTGCCTGTGGCTGTTGACCAACTCTAAACCATGTGCCAACTGCAAGTCGCCCATTCAGAAGAATGAGGGCTGCAACCATATGCAGTGTGCCAAAGTATACACATTAATCTTTTTGTCAGCTGCATGTCATCATTTGTATAGATAATGAGATGTGGCTACTGTCTGTTGTTAACTCTATATTTTTATTTCTTTATTTTTATATAAACTCACTGTCTCTGTAGTGTAAGTATGACTTCTGCTGGATCTGTCTGGAGGAGTGGAAGAAGCACAGCTCGTCAACAGGAGGCTACTATCGCTGCACTCGCTATGAGGTTATCCAACAGCTAGAGGAGCAGTCCAAGGAAATGACTGTAGAGGTATCAAAACACAAACACACACACACACACACACACGCGCGCTATGCATGCAAAGTGTATTCACACAGGCCATCTGAGTGAAAACAACCTGCATTTTATTTCAGGCAGAAAAGAAGCACAAAAGTTTTCAGGAGCTGGACCGGTTCATGCATTATTATACTCGCTTCAAGAACCATGAACACAGTTATAAGGTAATACACTCTCAACATGCACTCTAAGACTTAGAAAGATGTAAAGTTGGCTTGAGTTCCTAAAATGTTTTTGAGTCATACTTTACAGTCTGAGGATCACCTGTTTTCTGTCCTCTCGTGTGTTAGTTGGAGCAGAAACTGCTGAAAACGGCTAAAGAGAAGATGGAGCAGCTGAGCAGAGCCTTCATTTGTCGTAAGTCTCTCAGACTGTGCTCAGCTTGTTGTTGGGAAGATATGTGGCATTTATGTTAGCAGCTTGTTAGCTGCTTAAGTGTATTCCTTTCAGCTGACCAGAGGTGTGTAGTGCATTTTCTTTAATGACTGGCCAGCCTTGACGCTAGAGGTGGAGGCAGACTGAACTAGAATGAACCAGTTTTGTTTTTATTATGAACAAAACAGGAAATAAAGATTGCCACTAAAATAGAAATATACCCAATCTCTGCTTAGCCCACTTTGTGTGTTTTTGCCTCCTTTTTCGGTCCAGGTGAAGGCACTCCTCCTGACACGCGGTTCATTGAGGACGGTGTGTGTGAGCTGCTGAAGACACGTCGAGTCCTGAAGTGCTCTTACCCATACGGCTTCTTCCTGCAACAAGGCAGCACCCAGAAAGAGATATTTGAGCTCATGCAGGTAATCTAATACATATCTGTGACCTGTATCTATGCTCTGCTATATCAAGACTAGCAACTTTAAAGCCCCCCCAGGTTATCCCCAAAGTCTGCTGTGTTCATTCAACCACACAGGGCCAAACTGGTTAGAACAAACAAAGTACTGTTTGTAAATTCCTCTGGTAATGTGACCATTAGACTTTCTCTTTCTAAAATACTAATTGGTATTTTGGCCTGATGGTGATGCTGAACACAGGTCAAGGGATTAACAGAACGGTCTTATCCTGAGGACCATGATTCATATAAATATTCATGGAAATTGTTGTGGCTTGCAGTTGTTATTGTAGTAGTAGTGTGTAGTTGTATAGATATTAAATAGCACTAAGCAGAGTAGGTGTCATGGGTGTCAAAGTATTAGAACCAACAGAGGTCCAATTCATTTGCTTTTGACACTAAATCTGGCTTCAAAAGTCTCCTGTGAGATACGGAATAGTCAAAATATACTTATCCTCTGTCTTTGCTGTAATAGTTAGAATTGAATATGATGACAAATCCCCTTTTCGGTCTGGGAGCACATGGAAGTTAACATGTCATCTTTTGTTTCTTCCAAGACGGACCTGGAGATGGTTGTGGAGGACCTGGCTCAGAAAGTCAATCGGCCGTACCTGAGGACACCCTGCCACAAGATAATCAGCGCAGCCCGTCTGGTGCAGCAGAAGAGGCAAGAATTCTTGGCATCAGTGGCCCGTGGCGTCGCTCCCAATGATTCTCCTGAGCCTCCACGCAGGAAGTATGGACACACTCAGAGTGCATGGATTTGTTTGCTTCTGCTTCCCTCCACTGGCAGGGATACAGATGACAAACGCATAAATATGTGATTACAAACTGCATCAAAAATGACTGTTGGTGTGACGTTAACTGTTTCACGTGTGTCACTGTGAGCAAACATTCTTGTGTTTGTTCCAGTTACCCTGGAGGATCATGGGACTGGGAGTACCTCGGCTTTGCTTCCCCTGAGGTAAACAGAAGCTCCTCCTGCAACATTGAAACGCACACTCTTTTTTTGTGGCTCATACCCAGCTAATGCTATTCCCCAAACCTGCACTTAGTGAGCTAAGTCATCTAATGCATGACCATGGCTGCAGCTGACTGAGTTTGCTTATGTGTGTTAAGATGGGGAGTCGTCACTCTGTACTAGGAGCAGGAGAACGAGAGAGACAGTCACAGGTAACGGACTCTATTTCATTTTGTGCATGGGCACGGGCTAAAATTCTGTTTTGCCCTGTTGATTGTGAACCTGCATGATACAAAATAGACTAACAACGCTGATCTTATAGTTGGTTTTGTAATAACCCAGCTTGAATCATTCCTTGTAGGATTATGCTGACATCCAGTACCGCCGCAGACACAGGCCACGGCGCAGAGGAGACATGCTGAGTCTGCACAACCTCAGAAGCAGCAGCAACACCCCAGAGACCAGCAGGAGGAGTGACAACACAGGTCTGGCAAACATTTTAATGTGCAATACATTCACCCTTTTTTAAAAAAAAAAAAGATTATCCAAAAGGTAAAAAGGTGTTTACTGTGTGGGGCAGTTTGAAAATTAACTGAACACGCCATGTTTTCACTCGAGAACCATAGGCAATAGAACTGATGTTTTTATAGCAGTATACTGCCACAAACTCTGGATCTTTATCCAGCTCCATTCTTTGCCTGTATCAGTAAATCTTGACTTCTCACTAAACCAGACATCCAGCAAATGGGATTTTAAGTTATTGCTTCATGAATCTGAGTCTGGTCGAAGCGCACAGTGGCATTGGTCACTGGGATCAATTTCCAATCAAACTATACAAAGCAGTGCTTGTGTTAATGCAACATTTTATGTTCCAGACGCTCCAGAGAGAAGTGAAGGCCGCAGGAGAGCTTTGGGCTCACTGGATGAAGATGACCCAAACATCCTGCTGGCCATCCAGCTGTCCCTTCAGGAGTCCCGCAGAGAGCGTGGCCTGGAGGGAGGGATGGAGGCGAGAGTAGAGCTGGAGCGTGGATTGGACAGAGGACAGGAGAGGAGGCCAGGTCCTGCAGGAGACCTGGGTGATGTTGCTTTGCATTCTCTGAACACAGACGGTCCCCCTGGCGCTAGGGGCTCACCCTTCCCCTCTTCTCTGCTAGATCCTCCTCGCCCCCCTAACAGGACAGACTCCACCTCCCAGCCTCCAACAACTAACCCTCTCCCCCTCCCTCCTCCGCCTCCCTCCCTCAGTGCAGAGCTGCTGGAGCTGGGAGACAGCCTTATGAAACTGGGGAGCATAACCACTCCCTATGACCTGGACACACAGACACAGGAGCAGCTCTGCTCCCACCACTCATACAACCACAGTACACTCACTGCTCCTTACTCCACTGAACCTACGTACAGCGACTGCAGCCATAGACAAGACCAGAGCGCACTGACCACCCCATACATGCTCGACCATATCGCCATCACAGATGCTCGCTATGATGGCAAAGAGCAGAGTTACTGCCACGCCAGTGCTTATCTGGCTGAGGCTGAGCACACTGCCTCGGGTGTGCTTGAATGCACTCAAAACATGGCCCATCCCAGTTCATATAATCGGGAACACGCAGCCACATATGACGGTGCCCCAAAAACAGACAGCTCTTACAACCCCTGCACAGAACACAGTAGCTCTTACACTCAGGAGCGTCCCAACACCTACGCTCTTGAACGCCCACCCAAATCAGACCCCCAGCCCCCTACCCAGTTGTGCCTCCCGTCTCCAGAGCTCGAGCCGGAGCTGCTGCTTTCACCTGTGATCCCTCCGGGGGGTCCTTTCACCCCCAGTGACCCTCAGAGTCTGGAGGCCCTGGACCCCACAGCCAGTGCCCAGCTGCTGGACAACATCATGGCCTGGTTTAACAACAACATCAACCCACAGAACAACCCTCAGAGCCTAGCCCTCATTCCCTCCCCACCCACCACAGAAACTGACTCCTCCCCTGACACACACACTGAGACTGAGACAGAGAGCCAGACCTCCAGGGACGTGACACCCGCCCCAATCTGGCAGCCCCTGGAGGGCGAGCCAGAAGCGGACAAAGGGTCGGCGAGCCCCCGTCTCGGTGCGGTGGCTGCGCTAGGCCTGAAGACATCCAGACCCAACACTCTGGACCTGGAAAACAGAGAGGCTGGCGAGGAGGGTGTGGACGCAGGGTGTGTGGCTGACCTGTCGCTGGACGAAGCGCACACACACCCATGTTCACACTCCCAGCTTGGAGACAGTCCCACGCACACTGCCCCGGCCACAGAGAGAGACTTAGACCTCATCCTTCAGTTAGAGGAGGACCAATCGCCTGAGGAGTGGGAGGAACAGGTGCACCTGGTGTGACAGTGACTGAATGACGTGGAGAGAAACAGTCGAGCCAAGTACAAGAAGAGAGAGCAGAGAGAGAGGAAAGAGGAATGAAAAAGACTGGGAAGACGAGAGAAGCACTGATGGAAAATATAAGATTTACGGGGACGCCTCAATGAAAGATGTAGGTGTTTTGGAGCAGAGTGTTTACTGTGTGTATTATACTGTATCTAGAGAGGACATAAAGCCCTGCGGACTTTGTCCAGTAAAGATGATGTCATACGCTGTTTTTTTTTTTTAAGTGCTCTTGTCTGCTCTAAAAACAGACAAACTATTCTTTGAAACAAATGAGTGTTTAAAACAAAACATCAATGGAAAGCTACTGATATCATAACACATAAAATGCTGCACATGATTTTTTTTTGTTTTCTTTATTTTATTTATTCCCTGCCTCTTGTATTTGTCTTCTCGGTTTGTCCAGGGTGAACGTTTTGGTGCTGATCATGCTGAAATCCAGACTTGCCTCGTAATACCCACACTTTATTAACACACTGGCCCAACCACAAGCCTGTTCTGAGCTCCTAGAGCCAAATATGGTGATACCTGTAACCTTGGAGCTTGTTTAGCGTACTGTACAATCAGAAGGCCTAATTCTGATTTTTGGACCTTCATGCACACTGTGCCTGTTTTGTTAGAGAGCCCAGCGCAATGCTGATGTTTCCTTTTGGTAGGCTGCAAAGAAGGACGATACACCTGTCTGCTCAGTAAAGGTCACGCTAGTACAACATGCTTACCTGGTTCTATGACAGTAATGATTCTTTTGTTATTCTCCACACAAGAGAAATAGTCTTGTCCCTTTGCACAGGGAGGTCAGAGGTTAGTCAGCACCCTCGTAAGCAGGTATGAACACAGTGATGTGTGCTTGCTGTCCGGGGGAATTGAACCCTTTAGTTTCCCTGCTCGCTGCACCACCGGCCACCTATTCAACGTGACAATGGCTCAGTTTTCACACCAGGAACCAATATCTTCATAAATCATCAAAGCATCACTATGTTGTTTGCCACTGAATTGTAATCACATTTTAGATTGTTATGATCCTTATCAAATCTCACTGTAACTCTTCAAAGCATTAAACATTATACTACAAATGTCACTACTGTAACTCAGTACACTGCAACATTTCATGATTTAACTTTTTACCAGGGCTATATTAAAATACACATTGCATTCATTCAGTGATCTGTCTGCTGAATAGTAAAAATTAAAACTTGTGGTAATACAGATGCATCATCTGGTCTGTGAAGACTCAGTTTGCACATTGAAGCTGTTGTGAAAACTGAGCCAAAGCAATCAGACAATACTGTAAATGAAAACACTCAATTTGATTTGTTTTGATCATATCTATTCCACTACTGATGGTTAGTCCAGTGTGCTGCCAATAGATGGGAGATGGGTTTTTAACTGTAATTTATCTTTTTTTTCTTAATCCTTTGTTTCTTACTATAGAGATGAAGTTGAGACCAGAATTGTTGGGTTCGTGTGCCTTTTTGTTTTCATTGTATTTGTTTAATTGTTGGTATTTATTAGTGTCATTACTTTTTAAAATGTGATACACAAAGTTGCAGATGAAAGATGACAGAGAACACATCACCACACACTTGACGCACATTGCTATCGTTTGTCCTTAAACCCCAGTTGTATCTTACTTTACGTTATCTCTGAGACAAGCGGTGCCCAAATTTTGACAATTTTACCTTCCTAAGAACTGTTTCGAAGCTATGGGAAATGATTCATTTGTCAATTATTTACACACAGTTAACAATCAATTTATCTGAAAGTTATTTAATGTATTTGGCCTTTGGATTATTTTTTGTTGCCGTTTATTATCAGGATCTTGAATCTTGTCATTCAGCCTTCATCTTAAGTTTTCGTTTGCCCAGCTGTTATGTTTACAAGAGATTTAAACACTGCCTGTTGTGTTGAGATACAATTTGGTGCTTTGAAGACTGGCATAATATTAACAATTAACAATGGAGTGTTTCAATCATACTTTCAAGATGGGCCAAAAAAATGGAAAGACAAATGAAAGAGCAAATTTTCATTTAGGTTAAATTTCTCCCTCTACTTTACAAAAGTTGCCAGATATACAGAACTGAAGTGACACGTAATCACAAATGCAACACTTATGACTGATAGTTTGAAGTTTAAGCTTGTTTCAGGTGTGAAGAGTGCTCCACTGAAGTGATTCTGACTTGCCCTAAATTAACACCTTTGCCTCTCTGTGTTGAACATTAAACTGTGAAGGTGCAGGACAGTTTGTAGTTGCTGATGAAGACATTTCATTAAAGCCTTCTGAGATGTGAGGGTTGGTGATGCCCTTAACATTTCAGACTTTGTTTCCTGAGGAATGGCTCGTTTAACACGACTGCACACATTTATTTTAGGTTGCATGGTTGCAGCACAATGGAAGCATTGAGTCTGGGGTCTTTTAATTTGCACAAGCATGCTATTAATGTGTTAAACTAATCCAGTGCTGTCAAGCAAGATGTGGAGGACTGATGAGTGTGGCTTTTATTATTATTAATATTATTATTTATCTTTTTGTTTCCTTGATTTAGGATTGAATTTATGGTGTCATGGGAATGGTCCTGTGCCATTTTGTACTCCATATATAATGTTTATATATTAACAATCCCTCAACCAACCACTTCAGAATTTTTAAAAAATGAAATTGCACTCTCATAGATTATACTTGATACATTCCCAGTCGGTCCATAAGAGAGGTTTGATGTGTGGCCAAAACTGTAAATGAAAGTGTCAGTGCAAAGTTTACTCTCAATAAAAAGAGCTGAAAGTGTGGTGATATGAGATTTGTTCTGAGATAGTCATATCCAAAGTCATCTCAACAAAATGTCACTGGATGAGAGGGGTAAAGTACCAAGTGAGAAAACTGCCAAATTAGGCAGCTCTTTAGCATCATCTGCTGGCATATTAATAGTAACTTTTATCATCAGGTTTTTTGCTTTTTCCTTTTTTTTTTTTCTTTTTTTTTTTTTTACTCATGTATGAAAAAACGCCAAATTAATATGTAAGTTGACAACTTGGATACTATAATTATTTAAACAGTTAAATGTTTCTGTCACTCAGTTCTGATTTTTTCGATCCACACAAGTGCATCACTAAGTGGTACCACTTAAACTTTTATAATGAAATTAAATGAAACTATTATTATGCTGTGGTGATTATTAAAGACATATATAATATAGACATTTAGGGCTCTACCTGTTAGCAGAGTGACTGTGCTGCGCCTCTCTGAGTGAACGCCATCCACATTGTCTGCTATTGTCTAAATAGTGGCATTGTGAGATACAGTAGACCCTGCTGAGCATGAAATTTGTGCGTGTAGTGTCAAAACTGTGACACTTTCAGCAGTTTAAAATGAGATGTTTCAGCTTTCCCCTGCAATTTGACTTCCTAGTTGGAGCTTAGGGTGCAGTTGGTCGATGCAAGTGAAAACAAGCTGGAAACGGCAACTGAATTACGTGAAAAAGTTAAATTATAAATTATATAAAATATTGAATAGTTGCTTTCAACATTCACAACCAATGACGCCCCTCTCCAATCATGATGTGCTAAACCTGTTCGATACTCCCACCGTTGGGCGGCGATGTTGAACATTTCCTCTCTGTCGTCGCTCGGCTGATGACGTTGAATCAGCGCGACTTAAACGTTTAGCGCACAACAGCGGCCTGTGTTTTTCACTTGAGCGCTGTAATTTTTTCTCTTTGGTGGAGGATTTGTCCCTACAGTCCGTCACCATCATGAAACTAGTCAGGTAATAGGTCGTGAAATGTCGCCGTGCGTCAACTATTGTGCTGTGTGATGACAAAAGCAATGCGATGACTGTGGATGGTTTTGGATGTAACCGTTTGGACTGCGATGAGGCGGGAAGCAGTGAAAGGAATGAATGGAGGCTTTCTGGTATTACTGTGACCAGACGTCGAACTCTGCAATAATCCGACGGATGCACACAAACATACCGGACTCATACTAACTGAGAAGTGGATTTAGTTGTAAAACCGCTTTGTTATTATGGCGCCGACGTTTTCTGGCTAGATTTAACAATCATACCGACACTACTAGCTAACTCCCAGGCCCCGTCTGTTTGCTACGTAGAGTCCAGTCAGCATAGTAAATAGCCGTAGCTTGAAATGTTATTATTCATTACTTCTGTTCAAATGAAATGAGTGCTGCTTTCCAATATTTACCATTCTTTCGCCAGAGTACTTGTGTGTACAGAGTGTTGTGCTGTAAGCTGCACGGCTGCTAGCTAATATGTAGCTAGCATCAGGCTAATTCTAACCTCATACGAGTACATAGGAGTACTGCTGCAACAATGTTCATGTTCAAGGCTGAGCTCGAAAATAAGTGCATACTGTAATTTTGTTCGATACTCACAGGTTTTTGATGAAACTCAGCCATGAGACGGTCACCATTGAACTGAAGAATGGCACCCAGGTCCATGGTACCATCACAGGTAAGAGCTGACGATGCTGGAGTTGGAGCTGCCTCCATAAAAGTAAACTGCACCGTTTGTTTAAAGTTAAGGCGTCCTTTGCTCAGAAATTTCACAGGCAATGCTTAGCAGTTACTCAGTAGCCAGCTATACTATGTGTGTTTACCTTCGTGAAGTGAATGCAGACGACATACAGCAGTCCCGCAGTTAACCCAAACTTTGTGATGGTTATAATGTTTAAATGTTGTTTTGTGGGTTCTTGATTCAGCTGAATGGTCATTGTAAAGGTTGTGGTGTGTGGTGCTGCTAATTTATTTGTGTGCATATCCCCCTATTTTCTCTTCTTTTAACTCCTTTTTTTATCTGTCTTTTTTATCTGACTATAAAATTGCATCAAAGGGAAAGCCTGGGACAGTGAGGAGTGGTCTCTCAGTCTGTGAAGTCTCAACATTAAATCATATTGTAATTGTGTGTAAATCTCTGTCTGGAGATGTCCTCCAATCCAGTCCACCTGTACATTAACACAACTTTTGCGTTACCACTTTCCTTATTTTCAGTTTTACTTTTCTAGCTTTCTAGCTTTTTCTAGCAGAAGCTCCTAACAGTTTTTCTGGTGTGAAAGATTTTATGTGGATTAGAAGCTGAAACTGTGAGAAAGTGTTTGCGATTTGGTGTGGATATACTCTTGAGTCCTCTGGTCTTTTGCAGTCACTTTCTTTTAAGCTATGTAAACTATTATCAAATGGAGGCTTGTGTGATGTAGACATTCAACTTATTCATGCATCCATCCATTTTTAACCCTTGTTTCCTTTCTGATCACATTTAGGTGTTGATGTGAGCATGAACACCCACCTGAAGGCCGTGAAAATGACCCTGAAAAACAGGGAGCCCACTCAGCTGGAGTCACTGAGTATCCGTGGCAACAACATTCGCTACTTCATCCTTCCCGACAGCCTTCCCTTGGACACATTGCTGGTAGACATCGAGCCGAAAATCAAGTCCAAGAAGAGGGAAGCAGGTGAGAAATGTGGAAACATCATTGGGAGTTTCTTTCGAAAGATGACCACAATACAGCACATTGGCCCTAATTTCTTGTTGTAATCTTGTTGTTTTAGTGTATATTATATGGAGTCAGAGCATTTTGGCAAATACTAAAGGCTTGCTGTGTCTTGCTTTTAGTGCACACACAACTTAGATTTTATACTGCTACACATCAGTGTCTCCTCACACTCTGCTCTTCTCAGACTGTGGCTTGCTTGTTTGTCTTTCACTATAAAGTTCTCAACTTTATAGTGCAAAATGTTTTTTAATTGACTTTGAAGTTTCTGGAAGGATCTTTTCACTGCAGTATAGCCCAGATGGATATGATACATTATTTATGAATTGAGGCTTGAGTTGTGAGGATGTTTTGTTAAGCTGGGTTCAGTAAGCTCTTTTAGCTGCTGTCTCATTGTACTGAAAGGTGTTTCTAATGTTTTATCCACTACTTATGAGGCATAAAAAAGGCAGTTAGGATGCTGTGAAGCCCAAAACAATTGATCATGTGCAGGATGTTTATCACAAGTTAAGTTAAAAAAAATCATGAGAGATAGAAAAGCAGCTATGCGGAGCGTCATCTGCCATGTTTTTCTGTCATTTATATTTGAGCTAGTTTGTCTGTTCTGTGTGTTTGGGGAGGGCAAACCTCAACTTCCTATAACTTGATTTATATTTCTGTGATGAGTCTCAGCTGTAGGTCTGGTGTGGCTGCGTTCACTACACTGTACATTCACCTCCCCCAAAATATAACTACACCTTGCGGTGAAGCACACCATATCAACTGTGACTGGTCTGCTTGGCAGCATCCTCCTGCAGACATGCTGCACAGGCCATGTTTGACAAATTTGAGAAGCAGCAGCAATTTCAAATAAAATTAAAAAATAATGGTTACTTTTACAACTTTAGATTTCTTCAGTTCCTGTTTATACATGCATGCATACACTTACTGTTAATAGGAACAACGGCATAATTTTAATTAGTCAGTTGCTGGGTTACCAAATACTCAAGTACAATTTTGAGAGAATTCTAACGATGAAGATTTTCTTCAGTGATAATGATAAATATCTGAAATGTTTTTCTTTTCCACGTCCCTCAGTTGTCAGATGAGCACAAAAACATTTTTCCTCAGTTGTCTCATTGTCTCAGTGTTCGGACACACCATCTCCTGATGTCTTCTCTCTTTTCTTGATTAGAGTAATTTGAGCAAAAGTAACAATTGTTTAAAAAATTATAAATCAGGCTTATGGTCACGCGTCCACACACAGTGGACAGCAGGGAATTTCCACCCGCTCTGTCCACAGTTGTTTTACTCCACCTTAAAGACAAAACCGACATGCAGCTTTGGTAAACAGCACAACCATGTCTGCGTAAATGTGTGGAATAGGTTCCCAGAAGATCACTATAAATAGCTAGAAAAGTGACTTGATATTCACAAGCCCATTGAACTTGAAAACTTACCATCACCCTTATGTGTGTTTTCAGTGGCAGGACGTGGAAGAGGCAGAGGACGAGGACGTGGCAGAGGAAGGGGACGAGGTCGGGGTGGCCCAAGGAGATGATCACCAGGCTGTACATTTGCTGGCCTCCACCCCCTCGCTGTCTGTACAGGATTTATCTTTTTCTTTTTTCAGAGCAAACTTTTGTGGAACTCAATGTGTTTTTGTTCAAGCTTTGTTTTTCTTTATTTTGTACATTAAAACCCTGAAGAGGACACATTTGAATCTGTGTGTTATTGCAGCATTAGAAATTGTTGTTCGCTCACTTTGTTTACACAACTTTGTTTTAGTTATATGGATCAATAAAGAATGGAAATGGGTTTACATGTTGCCAGAGACTAGCCTACAGCAACTAGGAACATGTTCATGCTCTTGTAATGCCACTGCCTGGTGTGCTTTAATTAACCTTATATATACAGTTGCACCAGACTTTTATACAAAAGTCCTCAAGGCACAATGTTGCCAGATTACAGGCCAAACCTTTTTTTCCAGCCAGTCACTGAGAAATGATCTATATCAAAAACACTACGATTCCAGGTGGGAGTATTATTGTGAGGTGTAAAATATTATTTGTACAATGATTTTTGGCCACCAATCTTTTTTTAAAGTTTCTCTGGGAACACAAATACTACAAGCTGTTATTCACCAGGAAGTATCCTCACCATTTCCATTCACACAGCTTGAGTCGTTGGCCTTGCAGGCGGCATGCAGCTCTCTCGATACATCTATGGTGCATAGCGCCATTTTGGAGATGACATCATGGGTACGCGAATACACTCATCGCCACGTGACTGCACCGGCGCGATCAGTGTCTGTCACTCATTGAGCTAAAGACAAGGATATCTCTCCCTGTACAACTGTCCACTAACATCCCTAAAATATCAAGCAGAACTCATATGTCTCGTCCACTCGGCGGGTGTCCACGGAGGAATATAAAAGGATGTCCGGTGCTGCCGACGGTCGCTTCATGTATTTCGCTTTTGGAAGCAACTTGTTGAGGGAGAGACTGCAACTAGCTAACCCATCGGCGATATTTTGCACCACAGGCCGACTTAAGGTAATTGATTTGTTTGAAGTGGTTTTCACAGTATTGCTGTCAATATTACTGACGCGTGGAAGAGCACCTTTTGAGCACCATTACCCTGCTGTACGTGTAGATTCATGGTGTCTTTAACATGTCACGTAAACGCTAGCTATTGGTTCATTGTGTCAACCTTATACTAACACGTCCAACAGTATGAACTCTATCTAGTTGAGACAATGCCTGTCGTTCATCACGGTACTTGAACACAGCATTGACTCGTATTAGCTGTGAGGTTGATGCCCGTGAATGTATCACGGAGTCACTGAAGCAAAGTAAATAGTTAGTTGTAATCTCTGTTGGCCGACTAAATTCCGTTTACATTATAGCTAATTTTGGTTATCTTGCCACACATTATATTTGTTGCTGTTGTTGTTTTTGCCCGTTCAACTTGTGACATTTCAAACAGTCCAGTAATAGTTAAACTGGAGCCTTGAATCACGGCGCAATGGCTGGTAACCATGGCAATATCGTAAGTACATCGCCCACCGTTTGGTCAAAGGTCGCAGTAACGCACCATGTCCCGGTATTGAAAACAAGTGACTGTGCGACCCCGTCCATTGTGCTCTCATTCTAATTCAGCTAAACGACCAAAGAACCAGAGCAAAAGGGTCGAGGTGCGCTGTGGGGAGGCCATGACGTGATGACCAGCAGCAAACAGGCTGAGCAGGGACACTGCTGAAAACACTAACAATACTGTTAACGTCACAATGCAATAAAAGACATTTTGTTGAAAATGCACAGTGACTCTTCCCTGTTCACAGCCTTTTGTCCTGCACCCCCTACCCCATCACCATCCCTTGTTTGTTTGTGTGTGTGTACAGGACTATGAGTTGAACTTTGGCCTGTGGGAGAAACATGTGGACAACACTTGGCATGGTGGAGTGGCCACCATTGAGTGGCATCCAGGGGCAGAAGTTTGGGGCGTGATCTGGACTCTGAGCAACGAAAACCTCACAAGCCTGGACGAGTGAGATGCACAAATGCCTGTCAGTCAGTTTCACCATTCATAGTACTGGTTATTTTAACCAACATTCATGGTTCGTCTCCCTGTTTCAGGCAGGAAGGTGTGAGCCTGGGAAAGTACTCTCCTCTGGAGGTTTCAGTGGAGACTGATAAGGGCCCGATTCTTTGCAGGACGTATCAGATGAACAATTTCCATGCCTGTCTTCCATCTCCCCAGTACAAACAGGTGTGTGTTTGTAAACACTGCCAACACACTGGAGTTATGCTATAAAAGTTGTATAATGCAGTAACAACATATTGCACCCTAATTATAACGAAACCACCTCTTGTTCAGTCCAGTGTTTTGGCTGGACTGAGTGTTCTGGGGGCTACATCAGCATATTCAATTGACTCTCTCTCCCTCTGTGTTTCATACCAGGTGGTGTGTCTGGGTGCAGAGCAGAATGGACTCCCTTTAGAGTACCTGAAGAGGCTGGAGGCTATTCAAACCAACAACTACAGTGGGCCCTCAGTCCTCGATCAAATCAGAACAGTTATGAAGTAGAGACTGGAAGTTCACATTCTTGACTTTGGAAACATCGTCTGACAAAAGAAACCACAAGGTCTATTCAGTAGCTGTCATGGGATGATATATTTAAAAGGAAATAAAAAATGGAGTAGCTACTAAGTGGACCCTATGATAGGTTGCTACCATGTGTTACATTATGAAAGTGGCAAACAACTTTTTCCAGTGCAAAGAATTAGTGGACAAATGGCGTTATAGGTAAATGAAATGTATTGCCAAAATTGAAATTGAAATGCCAAATGTGCCAGTTAAGTTGGGTAAATCAGTCCACTGTCTGCCTGCTGGATAGCTTTACGATAGACTGTATTTTAGCCACAGCTGTACAGATATCTGCAGCACTGCTTGAACAAGTTGCCCATGTCGACAAAAGACCTGGCAAAGAACAGTCAGCGACCCGAGCGCCCACTGCGGCTCACAAATCTGGTCGTCTGAGTGCCACAGCACTGTGAAAGCGAAATGGCAGAGTGCAGTTGGAAGCATTTAGCTGAAATCATTGACACTGAATTGAAAACATCAAACTTTGATATTTTCGAATATATTATCAGAAAAGCTAAAAAGACGCTAATTACATTACATTGGCTACTATGTGAAGAAACAGCTTCTAATGAGCATCAACAGGCACCAGCTGTGTCTGTAGATGTGTGTACGTGTGTGTTCAGTTCAGCCATAGACTGAGCTCAGCACTCACCAGAAACTCTGGTACTTTCTGTTTATCTCCCTCCACTCCCTTCATTCCTCCTCTCCTCTCTGCTCATTCATGGAGTACATTTGCAGACATCATATCAAGTAGTTACAAAACTTAACTCAAGGTCCATTTACAACACAGTGGCCTTGGACAGATCTAAAGCACCTCTCCTAACATTTTTGATCCTCTAGGAATTATAGAAAATACATGTATAGTACAAAAAATGGTTGTCAGAAGAACTGAAACTTGTTGCACACCCAGCACATTTCACATATATCAGCACTGCAGTGTGGTCAGAACTTAATAGTACATGCACCTAATAACAGATGTTTGACTGGGTCCAACACATTCATACCTTATCTCTTATTTCACCGTGCTATCATGCAATTCATCTTAGAAGTCTGTTGACAACTGTTTCTTGTTCCTGAGCCATTTCACTGAAACTTACATGACAGGCAGAAAATCATGTAATTCCAGTATTTCTCAGGGTAATATTAAATGCTGATAAAACAACCTTACGAGTGTTATTGCACTGTCTTTATTATGACTCTAACCATGATGCTCTGTTCCTGCAGATAGAGAAATAGTTTTAATATTTTGACTGATTCTACACATCATTCAGTTACTCATGAAAGAAACATAGCTTGGGGGTCTTTCACAGCTTAATTTTAAATTAAATTCTTTATTACGAAATGAAAAATAAAAATTAATGAATCCTTTTGCGTAAAAGGAAACCACTTTATTTTTTTTTTACAACACAGTGGCCTTGGACAGATCTAAATTTGCACCTCTCCTAACATTTTTGATCCTCTAGGAATTATAGAAAATACATGTATAGTACAAAAAATGGTTGTCAGGAGAACTGAAACTTGTTGTACACCCAGTAACATTTTTTATGTTATGCTGACTCTCTAGGTAAACATCTACAAACCTGTGCAAATATGTAGACTTCACAATGGCACAAATCGTGACGATAAAACAAAAGCTCATGCAAGCAACATGGTCAGATTTGTGATAGCCAAATGGTCATTAACTGTGGGAATTAAGCAAACCTGGCAACTCATTCATCTGTACATTCTTTCACAATTTGGCTTTAAACTGAAAATTGAACATTCACCTAATCGGTCTGCAGGAGTCAGTGGCTGAGAAACATTTTCCCCTTAAACCTGCTTAAATGTAGTAGGGAGGCGGTGCTGATGTGAACAGTGTGACATATTTTTTTAAAAAGATGAGAGAACAAAATAAAGCTGTGTACAAGACACAGATAGGTCCATATATGCAAACATTGATTTGTAAAGGAAAGCATAATATAATAAATCAAGTCTATGCTGAAGTGTGCACTTAAGTCTTGATATCAGCAGGCAAGCAATGATGTAGGAATCGCAATTTTGTACAAAAGTGGCTTAAATAAAGGGTGAGGCGGAGAAAGGAAGCAGCTACCAAGAGCAGAAGTCAGTGCTTAAATGAAGTCATTGTTTAATGAAAGTTTGTAATCAGCTAAATACTCTCGCAGCTCAACAGTCTGATTATAATATTTAGGTGACAATATATCGGCCTCTTCATTATTATGTTATAAAGGAGCATCACATCATGGCTCTGCGTTTATGTGGAAATTAGGATATGGACCACTGACAACATACTGAAGTCAAACAAAGCACTATTAATGAAGGCTACATTAAGAAACTGCCCTCATGTACAGGTAACTTATATGTCAGGAAATACATTTTATGCACTGCATGATGAACTGCTCTAGTAACTCAACACAAAAGGCCATCAAAGTATCTGCTTCAGTTTTTAATCAGGAACATCTGCGCTTGCATTATTTGTCGTTTTAAGGTCACTCCCATTTTCGCAGGTATGAAATCATTCCATTTGCTCCACCAGTTCCTCATCCGCAACCTTGTCATTTCCACTTTCATCCATCGGTTCTGGTCCATTCTCGCTGTTTTCCATCTGCTCTGTTGAATCAGCAGGCAGCTGCTCTGCAGTATCTGCGCCCTGCGGTTCTGGGATTAAGAGATTGTGCTTGACTTTGCTTAGTTCTGTCATGTTGAAGCCGAGGAGAACGGCAGTAGTGTTCCTCTTCAGGCTCTTCATGCACTTGCTGCGCTTCTTGCTGAAGTGGGCTGCCAACTCTGCCTTGGTGAGGGACAGCCTCTTGCAAAGCTCGTCAGTCTCGGCTTTGGTCGCGTAGGGATTCAGGTTGAAGTAATTGGATATGAAGTCTCTACGTTCCTCACTGCAGCGGCGCTCAGTTGGGGTGGGCTCCAACACAAGCTTTACTGTTGGATCGATCTGAACCACGGGCTCTTGTGGGGGCAACATCTTATCGTGCTCTCGCTTCTTGCGTATGGCTGCTCTTTGTTCCCGTTCCCGTTTGTTTGCCTCAATGGCCTCCCTCCATGCAGCCTCCAGCCTCTTCTTAGACAGCACCTCAGCTTCTGTTTCTGGAGGCTTTGCAGTCGGTGTGGCAGCGGGGATCACACAAGCTGGAGCTAAAGTCTGTTTCACGGTCAGCCCTTGTGGCACTTGGAGAAAGTAGAGTCCGGACGGCTGACTGACCTGCTGAGCTGGTTTTGGTGGCTGCTGGGGTGCTGCTGTAGTTTTAGGTGGCTGAGGTTGTTTTGGTGAACACCGGCATCTCTGAATATGAAGCATCACCGCCTGCTGCGTGACCTTTCCTGTGTATACACCATTGCAGTATATGCACTTGAAAGCCTCTGTCTTGAGGATGGCATGAATGGTGGGTGCTACAAAGTGTTTTTGTTTCAGGTGCTGAAGATGTTTGGATTCATTTGCAAACTTTTCATCACAGAAGGGACAGTACGAACTGTTGATTTTCACAGGTGCCGGGCAGACTTCAGGCTGACTGCTGGGCTGCAACTTAAAGAAAATCAGGTCGAGGGAATTTGTGACGAGGGCAAGATTGACCTCTGTCTCTCCTAAGACCTCTTTTGGGGCGGTGGTGTGCACATCAAAGTAAGGGAACAGGATTCCTCCAACACCTTTTGAGTAGACCCTGTACTTCTGCCTTAAGAAATCACAGTATGCCTTGCTTGTGGGATTATGCTGCTTTACATGCTCAGCGAGCTGTTTGATTGAAAAGAACAAAGCGGAGCAGTACAAACAACTCAAGCCATGCAGCAGGTGTTGGAAGACGCTTTTTTCTGATAGTAGGATTTTGCATGTTAGGCATTTGACAGTTTTGTCAGGCATTTTCTTCAAGAACGCTGCTCGTGCTGCCACACTTTCTGATTTGTTTGAGTTGGATTTTGTCTGGTGAGCGACTTCTGTGTGCATGTCAAAGACATTAGAAGGGAAAAGTTCATTGCAGAGGGGACAGGTAATCCACTTTTTAGTTTGTGGTGCAGAGTTACTTGTTTGCTCAACAGTTTTGAGAGGGGTACTTGTGCTCTGAGAAACAGGCACTGCTACTTGCAGTGGTGCGAAAGTGTACGTGGGCATGCCATTCATCTTGTTGCCAGTTGGGATTAAATGACTCAGCAGAGACTGTGAAGTCAGCATGGTACCCTGTAGGGTGACTTGGTTCGTTGGTGCATTTTGAGTCACCACAGCTGGCTTGGATACAGTTCCAGGTCCAGCTGCCACATTGGCCTGCAGTCCTGATGGAAGAATAATTTGCTGTGCTTGTGGAGTCTGTTGTGGTTGGGCAGAGGCAGGAGTCAGAGCTACCGGCGCCTGTTTCAGAGACACGTTAGACACCGTGGGAAGCTGGACCATGGATGGTCCTTGGGGCAAAGCACTTCGGAGGGCTATTGTAGCACCAGGCTGAAGTAAACCTTTTGCCTCAGCACTAGCTAGCTGCACTAGTGCTGACGCTTGAGGGGGAAGAAAAGCTTGGTTGGTTCCAGGAGCACAGATCAGAGTAGTACTGTTTGTAGGTCCTTGTAACTGCTGTAATGCAACTACAGTCCCAGCAGGTTGGCCATTACTTGGTAACACCAAGGACTTACTGTTGAACATTTGAGGTTGTTGTGGTTTCGGAGCAATGCTTGGGAATGTCACAAACAGGCCATTCCCATTGGGTGTTGATTTAATGGTGTAGTTCTTGTTCTCATAAATCATACTCTGCACTTGTGTGCTGACCGAATAGTGCGATGGCTCAACCAGCATGTGATGCAACATTTGGTCTAGATTTCCAGTGTTCACCCTGCACACCTTGCAGCAGTAGACCTTTACAGATGTGGTGCCTTGAAGGTGTAATCTGTAACCAATATACTGTTCTGCCACACGGTCCAGATGCTTGAGAATGATGTGCTTCTTCATTGCAAAGATAGAAGAGGATGGGAACGCACATCTTCTACATTGATATCTCTCATTTCCACGATGCGTGGCTAAAGATGTTTCCCTTGGAGGCTGTACGTGGGTGTTGACTTTGGCATGGAAGAACAGCATGTGCTTCTTGACAACCTTGGGGTGGCCGATGAAGAGGCACTGAGAACATGGTGCCAGTGCGCAGAATGACTGCACATATCCATGGCAGCGAGAGACATGGCTCCTGAAGTTGTAGATGTTTTGTGAAGAGTACTTGCACAGGTTACAGCACAGAGCTCGAGACCGATAGGGCCACTGAATAGAGAGAGAGAAAAGGTATTTCAGCTAATTTCAGTGAACATATAATGTAAAGACTTATATCAACCCACACATCTTACACAATTTGGAATGACTTCCCTCCTCTTTATCAGTAAAATTTTAATGATTTGCCCAGCTTGAACTAGCTAATATTTTTATTTTTGCAGACAAAGGTTTTTACCAAAAGTTGTGAACGGGAGTCAAGTATTATATTCACCTTTTTCTGTAGTCTGCTGTTGTACCCATGTGTGAAATCAAGCCACCCAGTTTCCCGAAAGGCATCATCTTCATCTGAGTTTTTCTCAGAGTTTTCATTGAGATTCTGTACAGTAAACAACACACAAAAGTATTCTGAAACAGTGCTGCATTGGAAAACAAACCCATTAAAAAGTCCTGCATTAAGAACTGTATCTAAGGAAATAGGGAATAGCAGCAAACAATACAAGTCTCAATCATGTAGCAAAGCATACAGTATATACTCACCAAATTCTGTGGTCATTTTGGAGGCTAAACCGTATTGCATTACAGTAAGAGAAGTTTCTAATATTCTGTCTGCTTATATCAACGAGTGCAGGGTAAAAATTCATGCAATGCAATGCAACAGCACCACAAATTAAAGCACCCAAAATGACCTGTAAGTTAAATCAACACCTCTCTGAACAGCATCAACAAAATCTTTGTGAGCTTTGGATTAACTGTTTTACTTTTCGGTGTATCCGATTAACTGAAAATTGAGTGTATATGTCATATAAAATGTTAATCTACAAAGATAATCTAAGAAGCAGTTACAGCCATTAGATAAATCAAAGTGCTTCCACCTAAATGTAACACTGAATGTAGTTAAGTTTTTAACTGTGTAAAACTGTATGTTCATGGATGCAGTGTAATGGAAAAATAGTTGATACAGGTGTTTGAATTTTGATAAAACAATTAAGGTTAAGTAGTAAGATTTCATCCATCAAACTAAGCACTGCTCTGGTCATCTGTTTCCTAACTTGTTGCTATAGCTGGAATAAAATATTCATAAATATCCAAATTAATGAGAACATTTGACAAATCAGGGCATGTTAATGCATTCATGGAAAAAACTACTGTACATCAAACGTCCATAAAGCAGGTCTGCCCACTGATTTGCAGCATTTTCCCTGTGTCAGTAGAAAATCAGTAGGCATGACATCATATCGTCCAAACCCCACTTGTTGCCATAACAACCAAAGAAAAAAAACCCTTCTGAATGGCAACGTGAATGTCACCGAATCACTTTAAAATTTTGCATGTTTATAAAGATGGCTGTACAGTAATACAGCAACAAACACAGCCCATATATATATTATTGTTTTTGACCCATGTAATGCATAGTGCCATACTTGTTATGATTCAACTGTACTTCTGAACCCCCTTTAGCGGTGGCTGGGCTATTAGCCTTGGATCTACGAGCAGAGTGACAATGTTCTGGACAGAAACGATTATATGTGGGGTGCTGTCAAAATGATTTCAGACAGTTTCTGCTGTTCCTGAAAGCAGAACAGCTCAGTAACAAAACATGCAGCAGTTGTGATCAAAAAACTCTCCTGAGTCAGTGAACCAAGGAACACTTAGTCATTACATGCACAGCCAGAGATAAACGCTGTTATGTGATAACTTGCAGGTCTGTGTCCACGATGCTGCACTATCACCAGAGAGTCAGAGACCAGACAGGACACTTAACAAGGATTTGGTGTTCAATAAAGTTCAAGCTGAAGGGTCGCCGCTTTGGCAGAGTGGAGGAGATCCAGACAACATCCAGTGTTGATTGCAGATGGTGCTTTATAAGGTTACATAAAAAGGACTTCTAGGGTGTGATCCATGCTTGGCAGGAGCACTGACAGTGGTGTAGTGCTGCACAAGGTGACTACTTCCAAAGGGATTGCAGCCAAATTTAAATCAGGGATAGATTTGACTTTTTATGGGCATGGTCTCAAAACATGTTGATAGGACCTCACACATAAATCATCACAAAGTATCTGTGCATTTGTTACCACATCTTAAAAGACATTTTTAATTCTTTTCCAGGATAAAACACACCTCCAACAGCTTTTTGCAGTCTTCCAGGCCAATCTCACTTAAGATGCTTTTCACTGCCTTGCGTGCCTTTCGGATCTTCTCAATATTTCCAACAGGAACCTGATACATTATTCCTCACAAACCCTGTGAAAAAAAACAAACTGTGATGTTTCGGAGCATTAACACAAATCATTTTTCTTAAGATACGACCAATGTCACTGACCTTTTATTCTGCATGCATTTGGAACACATTCAAATGTGTCACAACATCACCTATTATGCATTCTTATCAAATTTGTCATTTATTTATTAGTTATCTTTATTTTAATATAGTGGAGCAAATAACCATATCTATTGTATTTGTTATATTAGATGTTATTATACAGTATTAGTTTTCTTCCATCCTCAGTAACATGAGGAAACTGCACTTGTGGTTAACAAGTGTTCATTAAATCAACGACACATAAAAAAACCTTCATGTCCACTGATTTGGGGTATAAAGCAACATATGTGTCATTTTAATTTCTATTTATTAAATGTTTTCCCTTATTCTGTACGCTCTATCTTATATCTGCAGCTTCTTCTATTTTAATTCATGGTTGTGTGTTGTGCCACATAAGCTTGGGTTCTTGCTCTGTTTTGACAAAGGTGTCAAATTCTTCTCTCCACCTTTACTCTTTCCATTTCACTTTTTACTTTGCCATACTGACTTCTGAAAAAGGGTATGTCAAGAGCACGAATTTCCACCCGATAAGTCTTGTAAGGATACAATTAAATCTTGAACTGGTTAAATCAAATCATTAAAAGCACCACAACTTTTTCAAAATCTGCAAAATAAGTATATATATTGGTAAGTCATGTGAGTCTCAACAGGGAAACAGCCATTTTGAATTTGGTAAACAAGGACTGCCTCCCTCCTGCATTGCACTGACAATCCACTAGATTGTGCCACTTATGGTAGATTGAATAAAATTGGTTTCTCCAAGTAATTATTGATCTTGCTGATAACGTAGAGATCTCAGAAAATCATTCATCAGATATAATACACTGTCAATTTCCACTTTTTACTGCAGGGTGGGGAATAAGCACCAGCCATCAGCCCAATGCTTGCAATAATGTATATAAAACAATATATAAAATAATAATTAGAGGTTCAAAAAGTCAATTTCCCATCCTGCTGCAGCCCCAAACACAGCTGTTGGATGAAGAGTGTATAGATTGTATAAATCAAGAGTAGCCTACAGGAAATAGCACCTATTGCACTGTGAAGAATGGCAAAGGCACACAGTCAATACACTTTGCTGTGGTCAGTTAATAGTTGCAGTATGTGTACCAACCAGCCAGCAACCTTCAGCAAACCTAGGATCTGATTCTGTGTAATATTAAGCCATTAAACGTCTAATGTGTATCAGCATCACACTGCTAACAACATCAAAACTTGCATAGAGATGATGGACATACTGAAAGAATGACGTACTGTAACGTGGTTAACTGCCGCAGAAAGGTAACATCATGATAGTTTGCTACATGACATGACAGAATGAAAGCAACAGCATGGCTATGGTAACATGTGGTTATGTTGTTATATAGTTGTTATTTATGTCCCATCGATAACAATCTTACATTAAAAAAAAACACAACAACTGCTGTGCAACAGCTGATTCTACTTTTCGGGTATCTCCCTCTGTAAGCCTCAGTACGAATAATATATGACTGCTACTCATGTACTGATGGTTCAGAAGAACTTTGCGTGTCTAAAGTGTGCATTTTGATTTTGGTCACCTACAAACTAAAACCTGTGCCTGTACACAGATGCCATCCACACAGCTGTGTGTGTGCTGCCCACACTGGAGTCATTAAAAAGCCCCTGGTAGCACGCTGACAGCGACAAGCCGGGTCACTCAGCCGGCCACGCCATTTCTTCCCACTGAAGGATGCCCACAGCTTCCTCACAGACATTTACCTCGTACGATTTTCAGTGTAGGTTAACGTTAGTTGTCGCTGTGCCACCTCCGACAGGGCTAACGTTTTCCACTTCCACCGGCCTCAACTGTGTGTGTGTCGGTAAGCTGCGTCTGCTCCCGGTGCTGCACACAGATCCTCATCCGAGCAGCATCCTCTGTCCACACACAACGCTGTATGAAGAATGTAGTCAAATATGAGAGGTGATGCTTGCGAACCACCTCCTGAGATAAGTTATTTTTGGTCCAGCTTTTGTCCCTTTCTTCCCCTATTGAGGAAAAAATGGCGCTCAAGTTCAGGATCTGACGTAGCTGTCCTCATTTGCATACTGCACAAACTGACCAATGGGAACATTCTCAGCCTAAAAACTGAAAAACTTTTTAGTCTCTCACTCAGACTGTCAGGCATTGTTCAAGAGAGTCCAGGTGATGTGTTTTATGATCATGTTTTTTAATTTCATGTATTGACTGGCTTGTTAATTGGACTTCTGTATTCATCACCCTATAGCTAGGTTTGGGGGCGTGGCTACTACGACCCCCACTGGCAGTCACGTGGTACATGACTAAAGTTAACCAATGAGCTATCGAGAAAATGAGCTAAATGGGTGGTCCTTCTGTTGTGACGTCACATCATGCTACTTTTTTTAGCCAATTAAGTTGAACCACCATTTTGATTGGAGAGAGAGTGCAATGGATAGGTCAGATGTATTTTAGCTAGCATAGCATCAAGTTAAAGGACTTTTTAATATGTTTAACAATAGCAAAAAAAAATAAAAAATGGCTAGCTACTAACGTCTTATAATTTATAGGAAAACAAAATTTTATATTTTCATGCTTGGTGATCTGCTTATAAAAGAATATTAAACTTTTTTTCAGATTATGTTTGCTCGTTCGCACATTTTGCGCAAAACCTAAGCCACCTGTCTGAATTACGGCCTATTACGAGCAGAGGTTTGTGTGTAGACAAATGATCTTCCTAGTGTCTTTATGTTTCACTAGTCTAAAGCTTCTTTGCTATGAACTAGTGAGCTAATTTTATATCATTTATATTTTTTTCTTGCATTTCCAATGTACTGTACCATTTTTTACCATTTTTTAAAACTTGTGAATCATTTTAAAAGCTGTAAATGAGACCACTAGACCACCAATAGTCCTATCTACAAAACGTATGCTGTAATTTGTCATATTCCAGATATATGACACCTTCCTCACCTGTCGAATCTTAACTTGACTACTGGAAAAAAAGAAAACAGAATTCTGTGGCAAGACGTAGTGTCACATTACAACAAAATATAACAAGCTTATTTACAATTTGACTAAATTGGCTGACAATGCAATCATTTTCTGTGCAAACAGAGGGCCGCTATTTACAGAGTAACGTGTTAATGTTCTTAATGGCTCTACTGCAGCATTTCTTACCATGGCAGAGCATTCACATCCCAAAGGTAGGACTGCTGAAGGACAGTCGAATTAGATGACATCATCTCTAAACCCGAAGTAGAGAAGAAAGGGAAATTAACTGTGAGATCCCCTCTTGCCAAACCAATATAACTTTATTCAGTGAAACCAATCAGTGAGCCACCAATCACTTAGAGATCATTCATGCTTGTTCAGTCATACTGAACAGCCTGCAAATCAAGAGTTACTCTTCAATCATGTCATTTCAAATCTATCACCTCTGTGTTGTAACCTTGTAATTGCAAAGTCTATTTGTAGGAGTGCAGGATCGTGTTGTGTGTTGAGAAGTGTGTGTGCCCCTGGCAGACTAATAAATTGTCTGTTATTTTATCATGATTACCATCACTACCAACTACACCATGACCATTTCTTCTGCATACACTTTACAAAACACTTCCTTATCATGCTCACATGCACTGAGTAGTGAGTGAACCTTTATGAAAGCTCCAATGATCTATTAGTCTTATTTTGAAATTAGTGTCACCTCCAATAAACCCTATGAGACACTTCATTGGAGCCATAATGGCTCCTCTTAAGAGTGACGTGTCCTATTCCTTCTCTCATTCAGGACCAAAAGTTGTTTCAGTAATTCAGAGACATGTATACATTAATATTTCCTTCACATTCCAATAATGTCAAGGCTCTGATATGCAAGCATATCTATGGGTAAAATCTAATTATCAGCAAACAATCATACAAAAATCAGGCAAGGACCTTGTTGGGAACTACTTAGCACATAAGAAGGTGAGAGCTTGAGTGTCTTTTCAGGGACACATTGCCGGAACATATTATTTCCATATAGTTATGGAAATGACCAAAATGACCCTCTCAAGCCCTAGGCAGCAGGCATTCTGATCTGATTTTTACAACAAAAAAATAAAAATCTATCACTAAAGTTGAAGCTGTCTTAAGTTTGAAAAGGGCTTATGGACCAAATATATACATATGGTTATATACAGTGGAAAGAGACGTTTGGGAGGGAGCTGATCTTGTTAATAAGTAGATGTATTTATCATATATTGTATTTGACAACCAACCCAACAAGCATACTGGGTTCCATCACAACAAATTGTGGTAGCTGCTGATTTCACTGAAAAACTGCTCTCTTCTGGTTGAGGATGATGCTGTTGTGTTTATATCTAAACTGAGTGGATTTGATTTTCTTTTTGGGGCAATAGTATGAAGAAGCTATAAAGGCTAACTGAATTAAAAGGCATAAGAACTGTACATTGAAAGTTGAAACACCAAACCATCTTTTTTGTGTGATGACAAGACCTTTTTAAAAAATATATATAATCACACTTTGGTGTCTAGCTAAAGACAGTTCAGACTAACTTTAATAACCAAGTTATTTTTTGTAGCAATTTATTAGCTATTACTGGTTAGAGCAGAATGTAGGATCTCATTCCTGGCATCTTTAAATCTGGATTACAGATCGTTTCTAGAACATTTAACCACTGTACAACTAGAAATGTGACCCATAGATGATCAGAAACGTGGTTTTGAGTTAAATGAAGATCTGATCAATAACACATGTAGATATCCGAACTGTTTCAAAGATCACACATACCAAGATAGATGATTTCAGTCAGAAATGTATTAAATTAATCACTTTCATTACTTTAACAAGCACAATTTACAGTCAAAAACAGGCTATGGTCCATTAGTGCCTTAGACAAGCAAGTAATTAATACATTAGTCATTTGTAACACACCAGGGCAGGATTCTTTGAAAACTGCAGTTAAGTCAGGTCATTTTTAATATTAGACACGAATCATTTAGCTGTACATGAGACTGTGCATCATGTCCCCCATAACTTTAGAGAGATAGGTCTGGTATGTTCTTTTGCATTGCCTCAGAGGAGTACTAGCATGCCTTCCACTTGAGAGATATAGATGTGCATGTCCACATCTGCCACATACAGATAAGTTATGTTTGAGCACTCTTCAGAAACAGCCCAGCTGGTTTTTCAGACCCACGGGAAAAATAAAGGACCACTCCCTTGGTGAAAGACACCGATGGGAATATCTGAAAAATCAGGGCTGCATTGTAAAATGTCACAGTATTTCTTTAACCTACAAAAGATGTTGTGCATTTTTAAACCAGATTAACCTCTTCATAATGGAGGTAAGGAGTGCATTAGGGTGTATATCATGCCTTTTTGAGTAAAGGGAAACCACTGAGGTCACAAATGGCAATCACAGCACACTTAATCCATGTAGCGTTAAAAAACACATCAATATCTTCAGGAAAACACTGTTAGATGGGCCACAGCATAATACCCGGGCTAAACACACTTAAAGATGGAGCTTTAAATATGCCCCAGTAATATCTGAATCCAATAAATAAAAATGCATTGAGGTGAGCTGCAATAAAGAAAGAGGTTACATCATTGTCATAATTCGATTTAAACTCTGCAAAGTGAGGGGTCTGACATACAGAATCCACATGAGGCATTGATTCATTTCAACACTTCAAAAATCATCTACAGACAAAATGTATTTGTGTTGAACAGACACAGGATTTACAAGACTGTCAACAGGTAATTAATAGAGAACATGATTTGAATCAATTGTACATTTTGTAAACTGGATTTGATTTAGGAAACAAACCACCCCAAACATGTCGGGGGGTCCCATCTCCGAAGCGTCGTCCATTTTGTTGCATACTGTCATTTGAGCTTGGGCTAGAGTTCTTTTAGCTGACGGATGTTTAGAGTCCAGAGGGAGGAGCAGAAATGAAGATCTTCCAGATAAATAATTAGACAATTGAGGTATTGAACAACCAATTTTTCCAATTTTAACAATGTAAAAAAAAAAAAAAAAGGGGGGGGGGGGATATTCCTGGAAGAAATATTAGGACACTGCATTTTGTGAGGAGGCTGGAATGTTGACCACATTTAACCCCTTGTCCCAAATACCCCACTGACCCCTCCTCTCACACGGTGAAAGCAGAGGCTAAGGAGGATCTGTGCAATATAATACAGGACAGGGGCAGAGGGTAGTTAAGCATTGTACTGGACCATGGAGAAGTTCTTCATGGCACTGTCCAGTGCCACACCAGCCTCCTGCATTTCGTACCTGTAAGCAACAAAAGTCAGAGTCAGAGTCAGTTCTCTCAAAATGAGTCAGTTTCTTACTACATTTGTGGTATCTGAGGCAAACCTCCACATGCTTCACATGCCTCCATACTCACCAGTCAGAGGTGGAAATAGTGTAGTAGACAGGCAGCTGGGAGGAGCTGAACTCCTCCAGGCCACACATTCCCATGTTGGAAAAGAGAAGCCAGTCTCCCACACTGAGCTCAGGCAGCAAGCAGCGCTCCACAACATGGTCCAGCTGGTCCAGTGACGGGCCCCACAGGCTGCTGGGATACACCGCCTCGTCAGCACAAAGCACATGCTGGAAAGAGGAAACAGCTTCATCAGAACAGGTACCGATCAGAAATGTTACTGATCGCAATTCTTCTGTTTAAGACCTTATGTCCCAGTTGATGACATTTCTGCTGCACCATAAAAGGATCACAAAAAATATATAATAAATAAAAGTATTCATAAGTATTCAATAAACAACAGTTGTATTATAATTTCTTATTATTATAAAATCAAATTATAATAAATTATATAATATGATGGATCATCATTTAGAGCCTGTGGTAGCTACAAGATGTTAGAAATTGTATCAAAACCTCTTTTGCTTAATTGAAAGCCATTAACCCAAAAACTGTACAGACATTATTTAGTAAAGAGGTTGCAGCCCATGACTGTTAGCTCATTAATCCAGGGGTCTTAGGTGCATGAAGTGAATTACAACAGCTATAAAACAATTTCTTCTTCAATAGCAATCTCTTATTCAACTTTTAAATTAGTTTGTTATATTGTTATATTAACTTGTTACATTGTTGTTACATTATTGGTTTACTACAGTTAAGTTTTACTTAATGTTGTGTAGTTCCTGACATTTTATTATTATTGTGAGATAAACAGCATAGAGGAGGAAGTGCATCATTAACAACAGTTGAGTAAACAATTATTGAGCTGCCATTAACCTTTTCACATCCTGAGAGAATATCAAGCTTAAATACCACATCTTTGTATGAAAAACCTGCAGTAGGGTCTTTATAGGGGGTAATATAATTCACTATGCAAAGTGATTCTGATCTCACTTTCTTAAATACTCATAATACATGACCCCCTTTCCTTACTCAACTCAAGCCGCTATCAGATACTTCGTTCAGTCCTGAATGGTGTCGACTCTCTTGGGAGGAGGCCTACTAACCTTGTGCACTGACGGGGCCGCAATGGAGTTTCCCAGCAGCTTGTGGCTGAATGGGCCATAAACACCCTCATTCATGTAGTACAGGAACTCTGTATCTTCATTGTTCTCATCTGGGTAAATAAAGCAGGTGACCAAGTCAAATATATGGAATATACTGTATTATCTACAAACTGAGGGCTTGATCAAGATTTTTATCATTATGCAACACCAATGTGTAAAAAATCTTGACAAAACACATTTTTAAGATCATATCATTATTAGCTCATATTCACAGTCAATGTACAGAAACAAAGGCATTACGGTCAGATACAGCTGGACTATAGAAGATAAAGAGAACCCCTGGGAGAACTGAGTAACTCACCTTGTGCTAAGCTGTCCCAGTGGCGGGTCACCACCTTTTTGCCAATCACATTGACAGCCAGGCTGAAAGCTGAGGCCACGTAGAAGCTGCCAGGCTGGGCCAACACTTGCACACCAGACAATGGGCTGAAGTAAGCATCCAGCAGCGGCCTTATTGCAGACTCAACCTGCACACAATGTTACAGCAAAAAGACATTCAGAGGGCATTTCCAGGAAAGAATAAAAACAAATAATACAACCAGTGACAAATTGCAGCTCTGAAGTCTAAGCAAAGTGTTTCCGGTCAGATTGCAGCTCTTAACTACTTACCTGTTTGAGCTGAAACTCTGAACCAGTAAATCCACCACCAATGTCCAGGATGTTCATGTTAAAGCCCAGATCCACCTGAACAGAAAAAGAAAACATTTGTTCAGTTGTTACCCCTAAAAAAAGAAAGCATAAGAAATAGGAAGGCAAACATCTGTACACATCTTTGTAAGCATTTCTATGTAACTCCAATTGAGTCATCACTTTGTAATTAAATACATTTTCCTACCCCCATGTCAAACACACAGCGAGCATCTGACAGTGCATGGGTGTAGGCCTCTTGCAGGTCTTGGCAGGAGCTGGGGATGTGGAAGGTCACCCCCACCACCTGAACCCCAAGCTCCTTGGCTGCTTCCAGCAGGTGCCGGCAGCTCTTCAGAGAGAAGCCGAATGCCATGCTGGTGTCAGCCGCATGGGCCTGGGTGGTCAACTGCACCAGTAACCTAAAAGAAACATACCAAAACACTAATGAAACATTTATGTTGCGTAAAATGTTGTTCTTCCTTATAGCATTTTTGAGTCTTCAGTTTCACAAAAAAAGCATAAAAATTAAAGGAAGACAGGAGAATATTTTTTGATTTGATGTCTCACTTTGCATTTGGATGCAAGCGGGAAATCTTGGACAATTCTGCCTCGTTTTCACACACAAGATGTTGGATGTTGTTCTTGGCAGCATGCTTGATGTGTGCCACCTGTTTGCAAACACCTGACAGAATGATGTTTTCTGGTGGCACACCATGCTCCAGCACCAGGTTCACTTCAGCCTTGGCGACAAAAAAAATACAGGCAAAAATGTTACAGAAATGGACACAACAAAGTCTAAAAGCCTCTTCAAAAAGAATCAAAAAGGTATTAAGTGTGTTTCATAAGTTAAACGGATAACAGTCATCAGCTGCCCGTAATCAATTGAGTGCTTGTAATGTAATTGCCCCATAATGTCAAGTGCTTTCATAAGAGGATGATGCACTGTGCAGTTAAAAAAAAAGCAACAAAAAACTCAAAGCTTCCTGAATTTGGTTTGGTGAAGTTTAAAGCTTACCTTGTTGGCACAAACGAAGCCCAGGCCCAAGGACGCCAGCACCTCGATGACTGCAGGGCTGCTGTTGCACTTAACTGGGTAGTAGGGCTGCAATTGTGGCACTACGCTCTGCCAGCATGCATGCTGCCGCATCAGGGCACCCAGATCACCTACTGCAAATGCATTCTTCTCCACCTGTGAAAGTAAGAGAAGATGACAGCTACACTGAGTACACAAAGCAATAGATCAAACCATTAGAATCACATCTAATTGTTAACCTTTGGCTAAAACACTGACGGGCACTAATTACAGTTTCATGAAAGCTATTTAAGAATTTTAGGGTTGTTTTTTTCCCCAAACTGCAACCTGAATCTATTAAAGGCCTTCAAACTGAACTGACCAGAGCCTGCTCACAGATGTGTCCATCAATGACATCTTCAATGGTCACTCCTCCCTCCAGGAGTTCAATGATGTAGCTGGGTTTGTCAGCGAGTCCTTTCATCTCAACCGTATTCCGCTAAGCCAACAATCATAAAGAACAGATAAACAAGTCAAGGGGTCACGACTGAGCCAATGGGGTCCTGCCGGTATGCAACAAACTGGAAAAGAGAGAGAGAGATAGGGAAGGGGGGCTGTGTTAACAACAATTGAACCAGGCAAAAGAAATACACAGACATATGGCTAACAAACATCACCCTAGATTCATACCGTGCTTAAAAAACCCCCACAATAGTAATGATAGTAAATAATCACTAATGAATGTATTTCATTTGTAAATGTCTACCCTATCATCTGTGATTTATTAACCCAAGACTGAAATTGTTTCTATTCATAATCTCACAAAACTTTGTACCAACAAAAACAAGAAAACATTATTTCTTGAATAATTTGTTAACTTCAGGCACCTGCTTAACCACACCATGACTTGTACAAAGTCTGTCCACAGCACAATGATCCTGGACTTTGCTAGAGGCGTGTGTTTAATTGAGCATGCGTCTTTTTCTGTGTAGAAGAGACACTCACATGGACAAGTCAGGAGATGGACCTGTCCCGCTATCAGCTAGGATCCCAAGGTGGCTCAGCGTTGAAGTCAAAGTGCTCCCGGTAAAGAGCCGCCCCTAGGCCCTCTGGGTAGCGCTCATACACCTGTGCAGAGACAGGGGAGCCCTAAGGGATAAATATAAATAATACATCAGAACACATGTGAAAGATCCGTTATAAAGAGACATTTGTCGTGTATTTACCACAAGCGAAATCACACGAGACGCAATATTCACGTTTTAAACTGGTCAGTCGCTTCGATTTTTATTGCTTTCACCAAATTTACCGCTATTATCAGTGAGTTCCCGTTTGTTTTCACTGTGGGCAAAATTTTACCGAAATCCAAATCGATATGTTAAGCAACTCCAGGCCCGTTTACGTGGCTTGTTTTTTTTTAACCCAATAAACACCTGGTGTGCTATTTCCTCCTAAATCATCATTTAACCGTTATCTCAGCCGCCCGATCTCAAACACTATTACTCAACATGCGGCGATATTTGTTTAAATAAAACAGTGATAGCAGCGTCACAACTTGACGGGTGGCATATTATTATTATTATTATTATTATTATTGTTGCGATGCGTCACCAAGACATAACATGAAGCTTACACAACACATCTGTCATTAACCGTTATGTTAAAGACGTGAACGTGCGGCTTTACGGAACATAGTAAACGCCATTGCGAGGCAACGCGCCGCACAGAGATTCCTGGCAACGAGAGCTGCTAACGTTGAACTGGCACGTCGAAGGAAGGCGTTTATGTTAGCACTGTATTTTGTTAATAACCCACCAAAGAAACATCAACACCAATATAAACAAATAGAAACAGCAGACTTAGACGTTAGGATAGTTTAATAACTCAATACTAGTTTTAAGTTTACCATGTCGAGAATACAAAATTCAATGAAACGGTCTGTCATGTGCGGCAAGAAGGCAGAAAGACTAGCCCGCCATGTTACGTCCGCCTGCTGAATCCAAGAGACTCAACCGAAGTATTTCGCATTACTTACGTGAGATAACGGCCAGAATGTTTTGGAAAATCGTCTTCTCTTTTTCGGCGGAATTTTTAAAGAGTAGTGGGCACAACGATATAAGAAAGAAAGTGGGCTGTTTTTGCCATATGTTTAGATGAGGGACGAGCGTCGGTTGAGTAGCGTCTTCTCCGTCGGCTGATGGGTGGAACTACTGAAGCCGAGCAGGGGGAAGTGGAAAAGGTAATCAACGGCTCGTGGGCGGGGTCACAGTTCAGTTCTACCAATGAGTATGCACCATTTTTGAGAGCATACCAAATATGTATTTCCGAATATCATACAGGCCGCAGTAGATCTGTGGAGTTACATAACCATAAACTTTCCTTAGATGGCCACTCGTTTCAGTCAACCAGGCCAAGATCTCCAAAGCTCTTGTTTACATGGGACAGTTCACATCTACTTGTTGTTGTACAGTTCCAGTTTTTATGATTTATGTGACGGAGACAGACACTTTGCAAAAACTCATATCACACGGTCCAATCATTGCTATAAGCATCTATACACATATATTTAAGCTCGATGGAAAACAAATGTTAAACATCTTTTCTTACAAGCCACTGTTGGTGTAATTTACTTGCCGAAACCGTGCAAGGCTATTAACACTGTGCACATTTGCCAGACGCTCTGCTACCCTTTGACAAAACTTGCTAATCTAAAATAAATCTGTCATATGAAACAGATTTCCTACCCTGACAAGAAATCCATTTTGTATGCACACTCCTGTGCAGTCTTTGTAAACACCGAAATTGTAATTTGATTCATTGATTCATTTCTACTTACTTACTTATTTATTTATTTATTTATTTAATTTATTTTTTTTAATTGAAGTCCTAGCCCCATGTCAAACAAACAGTGTGCATCTGACAGTACATGGGTGCAGACCTCTAGCAGGTCTTGGCAGAAGCTGGGGATGTTGAAGTTCAACCCCACCACCTGAACCCCTCAGCTCCTTCATATCTTTGTCAATTTAGGCTTATCTTTTGCATCTTTTTCTTAAATTCACAACCATTTTATAATGTTATTTTATAATAATTTTGTGTTTATCCAGAGGTATGTTTCCATCTATTTATTCATTACAACTATTTGGTTGCTTAGTTTCCTTTTATATGTTTCCTTTAATTACATATGCTTGTTTACCCTAAATCGAAAACTAATGAAGACACTTATTTAAACATCTCTTGGTAAGTTTTGAGGATATTTGTGTTTTCCTTGTTTATTCAAACAGCATTTATTAACACTGAAGGCAAACTTGCTGAATTTCAGGTTAGCACATTTTTTATGCTTAAGTATGGAGACTTAATCAGTCTTAAAACAACAGCTTTGCACTGTTGAACTTTCACAACATAGGACAGGCAGAACATACAAAATATGCCTCTGTCTAGGTCGTGGATATTTATTGTTCACTGTGTTGCTGTTTTTGTCACATGGAATCTGGGGATTATTAAGATTCAAGAGCTTATTGAATATTTTGCTGATTAGTCCTTAAGCCTTTGTCACACTCACTTCTAACCTCATTTCAACTCCAAAACCAAATGTTTTATGCAATCCAGGAAGAAATTAATTTAGCAAAATTTGTCTCATTAAGCATGGTGGTCAGGAGTTCAGTACAACATTGAATGACTGGCAAGATCAGCATAGAATTTGAGCCTGCAGCCACCTTAGTCGTATGACTTGTCTTGGAAGACTGGAGCACTGGAACGACATGCTGCATGCCTTCAGCTTTGTGTCTATAGCTGTCTGAGTGTCCTATAGCACTTATCTTTGTTTTATGACTGTCACTCTAGGGCACACTGTGCTCACAAAACAACATGGCCTAGAAAACATTGGTTTCCAAACAACAAGGACAGTCCTATATGGAAGCGCCCCAACATGAATATCTTGAAGGCTCTTAGCTCTCTGATCTTCTTTACTATGTTAGAGACCAAGTGACTGAATTAAGTGTGCGGACTGTATGCTGTACAGTTGCACTAATGGCCCTGTGGTACAGACAACATGAATGGCTAATCAAATTGGGCCCTACACATCCCATTTCTGAGAACTAAGGTATTTCTAGATATATTTGACTGACTTCTAAATCTATTCAGGACTTTTGGGACAGCCAGGGTTTATTTGAAAAGGAATTGTGTGCACTACACTGTAAGATAAAAAGATAAATTGCTTAACAGAGGCATACACCTCTGTTAAGCAGTTTATCTGATGACAATAAAAACAAGGTGTGCCTAAAAGCAAGCTGAGAAAATATTATTCAGTCAATAAGATATATTATAGATAGATATTATAATGATATCTTAATGTCACTTTTGAAATAATTCAGTTTATCAGAGCTTTTCGGAGTCATTTGTGCCCCCTTTCCAGTTTTTGTTGACAATTAGAAGAGTTTTGGATTGTGATGTATCATAGTATTACAGTAGCTTAATCAAGGCTGGTCAAAGTCTTTGATAATTACTATGAATAGGTATAATGCCACTCTTTAATATCTAAAGTGTGAAGTTAAAGTAAAGTTTGGTCCATGAGGACAGGGGTAAATTAGATTTTGTGTATTGGTTCCGCTTATCTCAGTTAAATGCCTTCACTGTCCTCAGGAAGGAAATTCAATTTGAGGTTAGCAGTAAAAGATATAAACAAATAACAGCATAAATAAGTGATTCTCAATATCACCAGCATTCACACACATCCAAAGTAAAACATTTTCCAAAATATTAAGACTTAAGTAACACAACAAAAGTAAGTTTAAGGGATCTTAGAGTGGCTGGACAGTTAATGCTAAGGCAGAATTATCTTTATGATAACTGATAGGTAACAAGACATATTAGTAAATAAATGACCAAAATATAGTTGGTCATCCAGGAAGTATTATTAGTCACTATTTTATGTCATAAAATGTCCCCTGTGGTACATGTTGATATTATTTACAGATCTATCTATCTATCTATCTATCTATCTATCTATCTATCTATCTATCTATCTATCTATCTATCTATCTATCTATCTATCTATCTATTCACAGTGGGAAAAGTGCAGGCGTTACTAATAACATCAAGGTCCCAGTGGCCTTGATAGGGACCTAGTGAACATCATCACGACCCTGAACCTGAAGCAGTTAAATGGAATATAATTTATAGTTCACACATGCAGTTTTCTTACTTTGACATGTCACAATTGTCCTCTGTGTAAAATGTTTATTATTCAAAATCTAATTAAATATTGATATTGTAAATAATCATGCACGGCTAAAGAAACTCTAATCATTGTACTATTGCAGGTCAAGATATGAAAATCCATCCAGCTTTCTAGTTTCACTCCTAAGACAGTAACTATTAAGTGGTGTAGTAGTTACATCTCACCAGAAGAGGTCAATATTGAGAGATACTGACTGAGCTGTCAAAACAAGTACTAATGTTGCCTTTAAAAACTATCGGAAATACTGGCGTCACTTGATTAAAATGATACCGAGAAGAATTCTTGAACGTGACTTAAACAAAGAAGTGGGCAAGTAATCATCATCTGAACAATATGAATCTAAGGACTTTTGACTCATAACACACAAGAGAAAATGTATCATATCATTTTATCAGTTTATACAGAAAACAGGCAGCCAAAAAGAAACAACAAACGCTTTGTATTTACACTACCTTTGAAAGTAATATTTGAACTACTTATGTTTTGCTTCAAGTCAATCTTTCAAATATTTATCCATTACTATTAGCTAATAATTACAACAATTTAGCAGTTATGTTAAACTGTATTAAGCAATTTTCCATCGCAGTGACTGCTATTTTAAACATTTATCCATTGTACCTCATGCCTAATTAACCATCTCAACTATTTATCTCACTTGTTAAGTTTTATGTTAATTCACTTATCCATTACATATATACCTGTATTTATTTCGTTTTATTTTTCATAAAAACATTTGTTTAAAACACCTCTCAGCCTCCCAACTGTTTCCATTTCTGACTTTACATTCAGACACTGAACCTAACGAGGACTTGTCGGTCACGTGAAGGCAGCACAGTGCGCAGCAGCCTTTGCGCAGACTCACAACTACTGTCTTGATCAGCTGACTGTGAGTGAGATGCTTTGCTGAAGGACCATTGAGTCGAAAAGCTGCAATTTTCTGCGCTATGTATGGGAAGCTGCGACAATTTAACTGAATCACACCGTGTGTACCAAATACTGAAGCCAGTAAACACATCGGTAAGTACGAAAATACACCGATTATTGACGTCGTGACAGCGTGAGACTGCATTGCACACAAGCTCATGTCAGCAGCAAGCTAACACTGAATTTAACCATGTATGAACCAGATTTCTTTTGCTGTCTATCATGTTTTTTTTCTTTGAGAATGATTGACAAATGAAACAGTTGCCGCTCTTCGTCATATGATATTCTTTGCGTTTAATTAAGATCAGGATCAGTATTTAGCATGTCCTCTACCGAACAGAAACTGATCATATGACAGTCAATCAGCAGACAGGGAGACCTGTTTGTCTCTCGTGTGCTTTACTGATGCAATCAACCACTGTGTCCGTGTGTGTGCATATCACACTGTGGGGAAATGTGGGGAAGTTCACGAATCAGACGCAAAATAGAACCAAAAAGAGGAACAAAGAGGTTTATAATATGACTCCTATTCATTTAGGGATACTAAGTATCTATCCTTTATGCAGTAGTGGGAAAGTAGCCACACATTTAGCAAAGGTAGTAATCTCATAATGTGTAAGCACAAGAGTCATGCATTAAATTATGCACTTAGGTACTGAAGTCATCAAAATATGCTTAAGAATCAAAAACAAAAGAATGTGTTGTGCAGAATAATTACTATATTGTATTATTATTACTGATGCATTAACATGTATAATTTTAGTGTTGTAACCGTTTGAGGCCAAGCTATGCGCTGTTTATGTGCAGTTGGTTAGTCTGATGTACACCAAGGCATCATTTTATGTTCATTTTATAAACTGAACAAGGTTTTGCCTAAAAATCCAAATTAAATGGAAACTATAATTGTCAGATAAGTGTAGTGGATTAAAAAACACCCCAATATTTTCCTCTGAAATGCAGTGATATGGAAGTATATAACTGCACAAAACACCCAAGTGTAACTGTAGTTTACAAGGAAGTAGTTTCAAGGAATAGCTACCATGGTATAAATAATACAGCAATAATCTGACATCCAACATGGGTTTTTTTTTTATTGTTTCATGGTATATATCATCATTATCAGCACCACGAATAATGTAATATTCACTAATGAGACAGTCACAATAAAGCTCTACTGATATTCTTTCTCTGACTTCACCTTTAGCGACTTCCTCACCTTAAAAGCCCTGTGGACAAACCTCTAACCAGCAGCCATGACAGAATTTTGGTTGATCTCTGCTCCGGGGGAGAAGACATGTCAGCAGACCTGGGACAAGCTGATGGTGGCCACCACGCGCACCAACAACCTGTCTACTAACAACAAGTTCAACATCCCTGATCTCAAGGTTGAACACACCAGTCATCTTCACTCTCCAGCACAGAGAATTGTCCCACACATAACCAGCATAGTTCATATTTTTACGTGCTTTTCTTCTCTAACAGGTTGGGACACTAGATGTCTTGGTTGGTCTGTCGGACGAACTCGCTAAACTTGACACTTTTGTGGAGAGGTAAGCTTTCTTTCTTATGTCTTTTTTCCTAGTTGAAAGAGTTAAATCAGAAACTTCCTCCATAATTGTTAAGTAGTAGGAGACTCGTGAGTTTTGAGATGAGCAATTGTTACATTCTTGTACAATTCTGTCTCTACTTGTCATCTGTCGTTCCTCTTCTGTGCTGGTCTCTAACGGATCTGCTCAACCTGTCTTGTGTCTCAGTGTGGTGAAAAAAGTTGCACAGTACATGGCTGATGTTCTGGAGGACAGCCGAGACAAAGTCCAGGAGAACCTTCTTGCTAACGGAGGTAATACCGTTAATCATCAGACCTTCAAACAGATGTGAGGCGAAGGAGGTGGTAGAAAGGCTTCAAAGAAAGATCTAATGGAGCGCTGTGTATGCAAATGTGCAATCATTATACCATACAGAGCACATGGAAATGGCTTTGATTAATGCTAATGACATGAACCTATTTTTCTCTCTGCAGTTGACCTGGTCACCTATATCACCAGATTTCAGTGGGACATGGCGAAGTATCCAATCAAACAGTCCCTGAAAAACATCTCTGAGATCATCTCCAAGGTATTTATATAGCTTTGTGAGAGAGATCTCAGCACTAATACGAAAAACAAACATAGCAAGTAACACGAAAGCACACAAACAAACAATATTGCATACATAACACATATAGACAAAGTGTGAAATAGTTTAGTTTTATATTTGGTGCAAGAAAGAAGTAATGCATAGTACTTATCGGCTCTTGCTTGCTCTGTAGCAAGCGACTCAGATAGACAATGACCTGAAGGCCAGAGCTTCAGCCTACAACAACCTGAAGGGAAACCTGCAGAACCTGGAGAGGAAGAATGCGTGAGTAACACAAAAACATCTGCCCATCAGCTGTACGCTGTCTGTAATGTCATTACTGGAGTACTGTTTGAAGTCAAATACTGAAACTCTTTGTTTTAGCTTAATCACACTTGATCAGCTCATAGTTTATCTTTTAGTTGTTCTGCTGTACAACAGAATGAGATGAACCTAAACACCTCAAGCTCTTCAAAATGTGAATGAAAGTGTAAAAACTGTTTGAGTGTCAAGATTAGTCATTGGTATTCAGCTTCATCTATGCTTCATCTACACACTCGGTTATGAACATTAAACATAAAATGAAATCCTTTTTTTCTTTAGCTTTCCTCTCTCCTGCTCCAGCTGGAGTGCAAAAACCCATGTTGCATTGCTCCTCGAGTTCTCCTCTCTGAAATTAAGCCTTGTACCGTTTTGTCGTGGATAATATAACAGCTCTGTGTAGCATTCAGGAATTTGTACTGTATGTCTGCGCTACACATTTTGTATCTGGATTCAGGACAATCTGAACCGTGCGTGTCGTTCTTTAGGGGTAGCCTGTTGACCAGGAGCTTGGCAGACATAGTGAAGAAGGAGGACTTTGTACTGGACTCGGAGTACCTGATTACCATGCTGGTGGTTGTCCCAAAGTAAGTATGCCTACATCAGTGTCTATACAGCCAGGTCAGACGGAGTTTTCCTTCTGATCGCAGCGACATAAAAACAGCATGTAAACTGTTTTTTCTCAAGAAATGTTTATTTACCCCAATCATTTTTTTATGATAATGTAATTATGATGGAGCGCAAGGCATCCTTCCCGTCATATCAGAATACATATAGACCATGGAAATGGTCAAATTGTTATGAATCACACTATAAAACATTAGTCTTTGCTGCTATCTTTCCCTTTCCCCTTCTCACCAGGACGAGCTATGCAGACTGGCAGAAGACGTATGAAACCCTGGCAGAAATGGTCGTTCCACGCTCCACCAAGTAAGAACAACCAGATGACTCAGTTAATCTCTTTTCTTTTGCCAAATGTCTGAATGATCAACCACAGGAAGAGGGCAGTTCTGCTCTGTGATATATCAGTGTTTGTTATTAATGTCATGCAGTGCGTCACATATCGACAGATGTCAGTAGATGTCAGTAACGTGTCAGTAGTTATGTTTTTATATGCAGACAGTATTTTGTGTCGTTCAAGTCCCAATTTTTTCCATCTCATCGTCTTCTTCATCTTCAAAAATGACTCGCTCCTGGCTCTGACTTTGGCAGCGTCATGGCCTCTGCAGTTGGTTTAGCCTCCTGCTTGACTCCGATCAAAACTGGAAACATTTCACGGTTGACCTGAAGAAAGCAATTGACTCGTATTAGAATAGAAAACATTACGTGATTGACCTGTAGAAAGCAACTGACCTTTTGCCAATGAGGCCAGATGATTTGAGGCGTTATGTCCGGGCTTTTGGACGGACACGGCTCAGTGTGATGTGGTAACCTAGCAACCTGTATTTCCAGAACAGATATGGGGCACCGTCTCTCAGTGTGACATGGAGACAGGAAACATCTCAGTCAGAGCAGCAGCAAGAGAAGTTTTCCTTCAGTCACAATTGTTTTGCGATATGACAGGGTGATATGCAACGTTTTTGACCAAATACCTTGATATTCTTACTGTGACAACTTTGTACAGATGAGTATTGGTTGTTTTATAAAACATTTACATGCTAAAGATTTTCAGTAATGTGGATATAATGACTAAGGTCAACAGTCTCACAAACTCAAAAATTACTTCACTTTACTGTTATGCAGCCTTTAAAATCACAACATTACAACACACAATCTAAGATGATATCTGCTCTCATATAAATGTATTGATTTACATTCCACTATATTGGAAATACATTGGGACCCATTTTGTGATAGTTTGTTGTCAGTGGCTACATTTAATGCCTGTGCCAAATAGAGTTCTTTGGTCATGCAGACTTGATCCTTTATTGCAGATACTTTATATGTAATATCCATGTATTGGGTACCCGCAAACATACTCGGTTTGTTTTTATTCCAACAGTTTGTTGTTTAGTGAAGGAAACGGCAGATTTGTTTGTAGAGGTGAAATTAATTTGAACAACCAGCTACATGTTGCACTGTTGACCCAGCATTTCGACTGTTATGAGATAATCTGATGACATACTATAGTAGGAGACACTGCAGGGTCGTCAACCACCAGAGACTGTTTATGTACTGTTAGCACTAATTTTAAAATTTCTTATAAACAAATATATTATCCATGTTGTACACCTTTTGCTGTTGTGCTGCACATTTAGCAAAGAAAAGAAGTGAAAAAAAGTGGTGAAAGTAATGATGAATGGTGGAGCTCACGGCTGCTTGTTGATAATATTTTGTATTAATAATCTAAATTTGTAAAGTAACTAGCAACTGAAGCTCTCAAATATGTTTTGGAAAAATCTTTGGAAGAAAAACTGACTCCAAAATGTTGTGACATAGAAGTATAAATTGGTAATATTCATGATAGGTACTTTAAAAATGTACTTAAGTGCACGACGTACAGCACAGAGGACACTGATGAAAATAGGCAAATAACAGAAACAAACAGCACAGCTGTGCTGCAGTTAGTCTCCTTTATGTCCTTCTAACCATTAAATGGCACCCACAAACACAAGCAATGTTATTCTGTCTATGAAAACCTGCTGAAATGTGTCAGCTGTGCCGTGTTCGTCAGCTCCCCTGTTCTGATCTGACATCTCGTGTCCTTTCCTCCAGGTTGCTGTTTGAAGACAACGACAGCGGCCTGTTCAGCGTCACTCTCTTCAGAAAGGCTATAGATGACTTCAAGCATAAGGCCAGAGAAAACAAGTAAATTATTACATTTCACTTTTCATAGTATTTTTCGAGTATGACCAGTATGAACTTTATTACAGTTCCACCAGAGCTGCGTATCAGTTTTGTGCTTTGTTATGCAGATTATATTTATTACCTTGTGTTTTTCCATGAGTGATGTTTATATATCCTCTGGGAAATTAACCTCAGATGAAGAGTGGTAATGATACCTCATGAATGAAATAGGCTGCCTATTTGGAAACACCGGAACTGGCTTGTTAAGTTTAAAAAAATGATTCTATAATCAACACAATTTTGTCCCTCAACAGTCTCTCCAATTAGCACGACAGAGGGATCTCATTGTGTATGCTTATATATGTGTGTGTGTGTGTGTGTGTGTGTGTGTTTGTAGCCCATTTTCAGAAGTGCACTTGAGTGTGTGTGCGTGCTGACAGCTGATTGCCAGCTCTCTGCTGTGTGTCCTGACCTAGGTTTACAGTGCGTGATTTCCAGTACAATGAGGAGGAGATGAAGGCAGACAAAGAGGAGATGACACGTTTGTCCACTGACAAGAAGAAACAGTTTGTATGGATGTTTTTTTTCCTTCTTCCTTACAAACAGTACTACTGACTAAGTGTTAAAGAAGTTAATGGAGCCCTGTGTGCAACCTAAGAATCCCAAGCTACAGAGCTTTATTTATATTTAATTCACTGTTTAATTTGAGTGTACCTGGCCACGCATCATTTTTTCAATCTGTCATTATGATTCCTGGTAATTCACAAGCAAAGTTGAAAAGACTTGTGAGAATGCTCAATTTCAGCAACTTGACAGGGTGTTTTTATTCACCCAGGGGCCTTTGGTTCGATGGCTGAAAGTGAATTTCAGTGAAGCCTTCATCGCATGGATTCACATAAAAGCTCTACGTGTGTTTGTGGAGTCAGTGTTGAGGTGAGCAAATTAAGATCCAGCAGCAGTCTGCTGTTCTCTTAGTGCTTTGACTAACAGCAAGATTTAGGTTTCCCCTTCATTCATCCATCTTTTAAATGTAATTACTAGATGACAGGTGGCCTGACAGACTTGTTGTGTTTCATAGATATGGGCTGCCGGTAAACTTCCAGGCCATGCTGCTCCAGCCCAACAAGAAGAACATGAAGAAGCTGAGGGAGGTGCTGTACGACCTGTACAAACACCTGGACAGCAGTGCTGCCATCATTGATGTGAGTCTAAAGTTATTTAAGGAAGCCCTGTCCTTCTGTCCTGATCATCCCGTTCATTTCAGGACTAACTAAATAAATCAGCCTTTATTCCTGTTGCCATATAGGCCTGCTAAACCTACATTTTCCTAGCTGCTTGCTGTTGTTATAAATAACTTGTGACTGACTGGTGTCACCTGGCTGCAAACTCAATATAACAATGAAAACAAATCATTAACATACCCACAGGTCCAGAATTGATCTGGACTGGTGATGATTGGGGATGACTCAAACCATTTAATCCAACTTTGAAAGTGACACTACTCTGAATTGTAGATTGCAGACATAGTATAAAATTGAATATTTATACAATATAGTTTAAAAAATATTATAATTCTAAGATGAAACTGAGAAACTGAAAGAAAAAGGCCCATGAATCTGCGACTTCAGCACCACGGACAGCACCGTGGATTTCTCAGGCTAGTTAGACTAGTGATATTTCAGATATGTTGCCAAGGCTGTAGAGTGTTACGCTGCACAAACCTCAGTCAGATAAAGGTTCAATGAGTCAGACAGACTAGACTCACATATTCCACTAAATCACCCCTCTGGCCATGTGCTCTCTCTTACGTTTGGATGGAAAGCGGGGAGTTGGCAGGTTGACCAGGGGAATGCATTTTGATCATTTTACTGATCACCAACTCTATATTCTGTACATCAAAGGACACTGAAAAAGGACTCAACCAAGAATTCAGTGTGTGTAATTCTGTATCTCTGTGTGCCTGCAGGCCTCTATGGACATCCCAGGGCTGAACCTGAGCCAGCAGGAGTATTACCCCTATGTTTACTACAAGATCGACTGCAACCTGCTGGACTTCAAAGTCTAGATTCATTGCCATCATCATCATCATCATCTCCATCATCAACATCATGGTCATCTCACTCACCTAGTGTGCAGTAGTGTTCTCATGTGACATGTTCACATCATCGAGCTTTAATTTATTTCCACTCCCACTGTGTTTCTCTTGTTTTTCTTTTTTGGTTCTTATCCTCTTTTCCTCGGTCATGCTCCTGGTTACATTCCCAGGTCCACATTTAGTCAACTTCTTTTCTCATAACACGTGACAAATGTGGGCCCTCTTCTCTGTTGCTGCTTCCTCTTTGTACCATGCTTTAAAGGTGAGTTTATTCCCACCACATTTGACATTCCCTCATAGCATCATCAGACATGTAAAATACTACACTTTTATTTTGTCCCCCCCCCCCCCCATCATCCCACTTTATTTAAATCAACAAAGGTGATACACGTGTGGGGTAAATTGGGGAGAAATGTAACTGTATGTTAAATATAGTATTTATTTAAAGCCTCTGAAATCAGTGAATATGTTTTTGTTTAGTTTTTGAAAGTGACGTGTTTTTAGCTCCATGTAAGAAATGTCTGTTAATGAGTAGATGTTGACCATCGTTTGCCCCCATCCAAACAGTAATCCTGTGAAATACTGAGACAAGGTCATTTTACTGTATAAAGAAGCAATATGTTTGCTGATTGTATGCTCCTATAAATTTCTGTATATTGAGCAGTTTAAGAAAAATAATGATAGGTCTATGTGCAAATACTGTGTTGTCAGTATAACTAAAAACTGAACCACATATTTAAAATAAATGTGAAAAATAAACTCTGTGAAATATGACTTCAGCTCACTGTGCTTTTTGACTACAGAATACAGTTTATGAACTGTTTCAGGCTGATCTAATTCAGAAGTTGTGTTAGCTGTTTTAATATTCTGTGTATCTGAGTAGTTCCTTTATAAAGGATTCACAAGTTGCAGCTAATGGCTTTATTAATAGCTATTACATTCTTCATCATGGATCACTTAAAAGCCGTTAAAAAGAACAACTCCAGGATTGCTTGGTCATAAAAAAAAAAAATCCATAGCTGCTCTTTCTCCTCCACACTTGGTTTGTTCTGTTTCAGTTCTTGATTAATCAGGAAGACTGCTCCACTGGACTGTAAATGGACCACCTGTGGGTATGTTTGTTAGGCATCTTAACAAAAATCCTATTTATTAACAACTTATTAATATTCACATCTGTCCATTAAGTGGGTCATTGTAAAATTCAGATGTTACATGCTAAACTCAAACTTTCAAAATCCACCAATGGCTTCTTAAAAGTGCTTTCTTTTAACTTTAGTGGACTAACAAGTGAGTGTTTGTTAATCTGTAAATATTGCTGTGCTTATGCATTTATAATTTCATTTCTCATCCAAAAACATGACTTAAGGGTAAGACAGCATTTTCATAACGAATGGGTGCTTTAACTTTTGATAACTTGGGTAATTTTCTTCTGACAACTTTTACCCAAGTAGGGTTTTAAATGTAGAGTTTGTTGAATTTTCAAGTAAAGGATTTCAGAACTTATTCCACCTCTACCCATGTGTGACCAGGTAAAGAGTGAGAATATAGTAAGACGGTTATATATGTTTACAAATATTTGCCATTTATAATAAACATTTAAAAACATCTTCATGTCCGACCACAACTTGTTACAAACCACTTATTAAATGTTTTTATACTGCTTATAAATAAAGTGATTTATAATAAAGTGATCCCATAATGATTAGGACTAGTATTGGTGCATATTTACATGATGATGATGATGATGATGGTGTCGACACTAGCTGGAGCTGCTTTCATAAACAGCCTATCAGCGGTCAGATGCAGATTGAACTCCCCCTTCCCTCTGGATGACGCAGATATCTCCGGTCTGTGTTAATACTAGTCAGCTGCTGTCTGTGGAGAGCAGCACCAGCCTCCAGCAGCAGCAGCAGCAGCAGCTCAGACTGATGATGGAAAAGGAAACACGGATGGAGCTGCAGTAGAGATCCGAGGGGAGGATGCTGCCTGCTCCTCTGAGACGAACCGAGCTGTGTTTAGTCCGTGTCAGCTGCACCTGCCGTGGATGATTTTCCCGATGGGTTGTGGGGGGAGTCGGGCGGACGCGATCATCGAGCCGAGGTACCACGAGAGCTGGACCAGAGAAACGGAATCGACGTGGCTGACCAACACGGACGTAGAGACCTCTCTAACAGTGGCAAACAGTAAGAGCCTCCGTCGTCTTTCTTAACGGGAAAATGCAAGATTACTCGTTATGTGTACCGCAGACCACGTTACATTCAAAATGCAAGCTCTTTTACTCACAAAACACCACAAATAGGGCTCACAAGAAAGAAAGCTAAAGGAACCACTCTAAACACAACTACCAGCTGTCAACTCCCTGACATAGCAGTTTTCTACCATCCCTGTTATTGTCTTGATGTTGAATGAAGCCATATCAAGAATCTGGTTGTGTTTCAGATGATAACCAAAGACCTTAAATGTTGTCTTAAGGTAAAGCTCTGGAGGCCAGTCTGAGGGAGAAGAGGATGGTGAACACAGGTACTCAGTGTGGGAAACAGGCCCTCACATCCACTGGATCCAACCATCAGAGAAGACCCAGACGCTCCCTGAGCGATGTAGGTGCACGTCCGTGTTGGTGCATTGGCATGTTTTACTGCTTAATAAGAACACCAACAGCCTCCGTATGCACCAGCACGTAACATTGTGTACGTTATGCAGGGTATTACCCCACACATGCAGTCTTGGAAAGTCATAGTCAAACTGTTCTTTATATCAAATGCTGTGGACATTCATTTTATTTAATCTGTATTTGAGCAGGTAAGTACCTGTGAAGTTATTAACTTCCACTATAAGACAGATCTGGCCAAGATGGCAGCATAAAAAGTTACACAACAGCACGGAGCAGAAAACACTAAGGGTTCGGGGGATGAAGGCCACATTGAAGATGCAGTATATATCTCAAAATATGAGATAATAGTTGCAAGACATTTACAGGTTTTTACAAAACTCATTTTTACAACACCCCACAGACAGAGATAAGCAGTAAAATCATTCACATGCTAAAACTGACTACAACCAGAACCAAGCACAATTCAGCATCAGCAGTGTATACATGTTGTGTTCCTGTATGCTATATGTATAATATGCATCTGTTATGATGAAATGTGTTTCCACTGCTGATATTATGCAGAGTGAAGGATTAACTGCTAAAATAAACAGTGGATTGAACAATAATTTAAAAAAATACCAGCAAGTCCTATTGTAGTGTGCGTGGGCTGTTAGCTCTTAGTTAATTAGCAAAACTGAATGTCTTTGTACATTACAACTTTTAATTTTCACTGTTGTCTTATATTTTACAGAACAATGAATGATCTAGAAACTAAGATTAATCCATAATGAAAAGAACAATTTGTTTTCTGCGCATGTATCTATCTGAGTAAAAGTGTCATTCTTCAAGACAGTTATAGTCATACTTTAGTAAGGACAGGACTGACGAGAGTTGTATGCAAATGTTCTGCACTCTGAGGAACACGCACAGCATTTTCTTTCAACCATCTGTTTGCCTAATCCTTCGGCTTTGAGCTAACTGCACAAAAGAAAGTTGGGTGCAGACACTGTCATCTGCTCCAAATGCAAATTTATGGGCTTTAATACCAATGAATAGCAGTTAGAAAGAGACAGACAGATGACACTGTATGGAGACATTTATTCAGCTTGTTTTAAATTCAGTGTGGGTTCTTTTTTTCTTTTAGTTCCCTGCAAAATTAATTTAACATTCAAAAATATCAAAAAAATCAATTCCTCTGTCCCAAGAAATTACATTTTCAGCGACTCAGGAACAAATACTGCCGTGTTTTATTTATTTAACCTTCCACTTATCCTCTAAGCTTCAGTGACTCAGGACTCAGTTGGGTGCCTTTGCCCACTCGCTCTCTGTCCACTGTGGTGGCATTTAAATGACGTGACATTCAAAATCTTACATCTTTTCACAGCAAACCACTCGCGACTCCAAAAGGAGGTCATCAAAGGAGGCCAGCTCTTTGTCTAAGGATGGGCAGCCTGTCAATATCAACAGCAGTGGAGACGCTGAATCTGGAAATGGGTGCGATGAAAGATGAAGACAAGCCAAGATACTCTGTGAAGAGGAAGATGGCCAGAGCTGTGTGCAGTTCACCAGACGACAGGATGGTGATTTACAGAAAAGATGTGGATGATGTTTGTTAGAGACTTTTGCAAGATCTTGGCTGTCGATCTCAGTGATATACAATATAAGCACCTGCATATGTCTCCATCCAAAGATCTTGGGATGCTGCATCTTTGTTGTGCCATTGCCAATGCATGTGTGAAGCAGAGAGCGGCTCACAAACAGTGTTCACGCCCTCCACCATGCTTTTCTCCCATGCTTATGGTGCCAGTCAGGGAATGTGTCACTGTGTTAAGCCAATTTTAAGAAAACCAGAACAGACTTTTCCCATATGCACATGATAATCACAATCTGCACATCAAACGTTTCCTCAAGATTCTGCTTCAGTTATTTGTGCAAATATATTCCTTTTGTTGTGAGTGAGAAATTATAGTGTGGGAACCAATGACGATGCTGTTTAACCTCAGTCAATGCTGTAAATGATTTTCATTTAAGAAGACCCTGAAGTGCTGTTTAGAAACTGAGATTTGGAGGATTGAAGCTTGAAGGCTGAAGACTGTCTTATCCAGCCTTTGCAAGATAAAGAAACAAACACACCCGCATGTGCCTATAATTCATCTTGATCTTAATTGCTCCATGTTCATTTTCTGTTGTTATTTATTTTATTTTATTTTGTTCAGTATTATGTGTTCTACAGTTCTCTGACATCTTATTTTACGTTGTATAATGTTATCCTTTATAATGACGTGTCATTTGTATGGCTTACACTGGTCTGCATGTATAAATCAACCTCAAATTGATCAAGCACTGGTGACAAAATGTCTCCAGCCAAACATTCTGAAAAGCAAGCTGTCATGGTCAACATTTTGCCTATCTGGTACATATGAAAATAGAAAAAAACACTAAAACACTAAAAGCTACATCCAGAACTGATTCATGAAAGTGAGATTTGTGGCCAGCAGATGGCATCATTGACCAGACCTCAACTGGACTGTCATCAACAACAACCACTTTAAAAACATAATTATTTGATAGAAGTCAGCTCTGCTGGAGAATAACTGAAAAGGCAATCGGCTTTATGGTCGGAGTCTGAACTAACATATTATACTTGATAAAACTGCTGCTTGTCCAGAGTTGAGAAGTGTACAGGCCATTTTTTGTGATGGAAAAAAACATTTTAACACACAGGATTTGCCACGTTTTTCTTCTTTAAATTAAAGTTGTTGTCAGCTTCTTAAGTTGTGAAACCCAAAACGGAGTGACGTGTGCAGTCATTTCACATTAGCTGCAGCAGAATTAATCAAAGTCGTATTGAACATATTGATAGGTTAGAGCAAAACAATGTCTGTTTTCAGTGTAAATATCAGGTCATGCCATCCCAAAATAAGAGGTGATGCATTAATTTTGTGATTTTTCATATGGAATTTGGCCTGCACAATTGATGGCGGAAGTTCTGTGACATATAAAATGACGATTTCCGTTCAGTTCCTTCAGTTTCCTTTAGTTGATGGACGAGCCAGCCGTGCGTATTTTACACGGCGGACACTGGGACCACGCGGCGCACGCTGTGAGCTGGCTGTCGCTCACTCTGAGCCGTTGGTGCACTTCGTTCTCGCCGGAGATTAAACAGTTGATTGAGAGGCCAGCGTCCGTCTCTGAGTGTCACAGTGACTCTGAAATATTTACTGACAATCCCCTCCCGTTTTTTCCCTTTTTACGGTTTGTGGTTATAATGAGGTGAGGATGGCCAAACGACCGGGGACTGACGACGGGATGCTGACTTCGCCGACTATTCTCCGGGATTTCGCAGCCGATTTGAACGTCGGGGACATGAACATGGACTGCGGCGACGCAGCCACTCAGGTCTCCTTGGAGGAAATCCTAAAACTGTACAGCCAGCCGATTAACGAGGAACAGGCATGGGCGGTGTGTTATCAGTGTTGTCGGACTTTAGCGCAGAAACGTCGGAGGAAAAGCTCCAAGTCTGCCGGCGCTTCGGCTGTCGACTGTCCGAGGAGGATTGAAGGACCCGGGGATGTGATGATCTGGAGAGACGGGACTGTCAGACTGCACTTTGAAGGCAGCACAGGTAAACGACCCGACACCAGTCAGGTGTCAGGATTCAATCAAACATTTGTCAGGTTTGAACAAGTGCGCAGCTGAACGACGAACGACTACCATCTCATCAGGCTGCCGACAATGAAGCATTTTCCCTTCGCATCACTTACAGGCCAGACCAATGGAGCATCCCTACAAAGAGGCCATATTGTTGTGGCTGTCTGCCTCCAGCCATGTGGTGAATTTGTTTACAGACGCCCAGTGCGGTTGTTAATAATACATCATAGATCACTGCGTGGCCGCTGGGGGATCAGAGACCAATGAAGCTGTTGTATTAATTATAAACGTGCCGGGTTTATTATCTTAACAGAATCTAATATTTCCATTATAAATATGGTCAGTTTTACTGCTTCATGCAAGCTGGTGCTGGTGCTGCTTCAGTGTAGTTGCGTTGGGTTCGTGTTGGAAGTTGTGCTCCTGCAGCGGTCAGTTAGGTACAGTAAACAATGGACCATGTGATGCATTCAAACTGCAGAGCACCTTGGGTCCAGTGCAGAGCAACGCTGTACAGTCAGTGAATAAAGTGGCAGAAAGCCAGACACAGATGAGTCATATTGCTGCTAACGGCCCCATTATTTGTGTTGTGACATTTAGGTAAAGGCACCTAAGAGGCTGGACTGAACGCAGCTGAGGGGGATTTTGAATACAAATCTTGCATGCGTACAGAATTTCACTGATACCAGGTTCTCTAATGTGAGTTTTTGCTAGTTCTCACAGTCCTCTATATGTTTGTCAAATACCCCTGTTTTGGGCTCCAATTTGAACAAAACAATCAATATGAAGACTTCATCTTGGCCTTTTGCACTATATTCTGGCATTTTCTACAAGTTTATAGAAATGCATATGAATAGAATCATTATTTTCAGCTCAAATGGAGCAGGTAACGAGCCTGTAATGTTTTTTTTTAAAGCACATTCTCCTGTTCAAAATGGGCCTCCAGCAGGGCTTGTTCCAGTCTGCTTATTTATGTGTGTAGAAAGCTGATCAGAGTGTCTCAAAGCCATTTTTCCCACCCCCTTTTAACTGCATTCCATTAATCTATGAAGTTGGATGTGGGAGGAGGTGTGGCTCTCCCACCTGGTACATGGTACACAACCTCAGTGCTAGAGGCACTCTCATCCATCTCAGCATATTTAACCCACCAGTTGTATTTGCTGTGTGTGGAAATTACACATTCACACTTAGTCCTGCTGAGAATCTTGGCACTGCCAGAAATAGAACAAACGTGATGATCAGATCCACAGACTTCAGATGTCTGACTACAGATGAGTTTGGAGATTATGGGGAGAGTCCTTTGCTGCTCCACTGGCGGCTGGCTGAAGTATTTTGGGACAGCTGTCCTGATTCTTATTAGAGCCGGCGATGAGAGAGACGTGAGACCTATTAAGCTTTCGGTAGCTTGGCGGCTAGTTTAAGTGCTTACTCCTGCAGCAGAAAATCAGTGCTTACGCAACCTACATACGGCCAGCACATGAGCCTTTGACAATGAAGCATCATACAGCTGAAATGTTCTTTAACTGCTTCGATCAAGATGTTGTCCACACTCCTGCACTGCTGCTATGCAAGGAGAGCATGTGTGTTTTTGTGATGCATAGCAAGCAGAATCAGGCTAACAAGCAGCACACAGTCTAAGTCAAGTGTTATTTTGGGCTGAATTGATGTGAGATGCACGCTGCTCCTGCTGCCGTCAGATCAATTCACAAGGAGCAGGGGGAAGAATATATTCACTCCCACTCCACATTGCCTAGAGCCTGAATACTGCATCAAGATGAGATACTTATTTACCCCAAGATTTTCAATGATTCATACCTACAGTACAGTACAGATGAATTTGGTGCATGCGGTATTTTAACTGGAAACTTATTGAGACACTTTATCTATTTTTACCCAATGAATGGGTTTAAATAAGGATGTGACATTATTTTCAGTTTGATTTGTTAAACTGGAGGCCAGTCATGGGTAAAACGTATCTTTTAAAATATAATCCTGTGAATACGATAGTCTGGGTGACACTGCACCCTGCTCCAGATATGCCCTCTGCGGCTTATGTTCCCAAGGAGAGACAAGGGCCCCGGCCAAGCCAACTCTCCTTGGCTGGACAAACAGAGGAGCCAGTGTTTCTCAGATGAGCGTTGGTGGATGACTGTTTATTTTTTTTCCACTCGTCTGTTAACTGTAATTCATAGTGACCTGTGCCGAATCGAGCTGTGCTACAAAACTAGTGTTTTCCAGCTGAGTATAAAAAAAAATGTCATTTCATGAAGCTACAGAGGCCGGAGAAGTCCTGTTGAATCTGAAGTTCACCTCCTCAGTCCATGGGATTTAAACTAAAATATACTAACATTAAGAGAGATGACATGTCATTCAAAGTGTCTCATTTCTATGCAGTGACCTAATATTCCACTCTGGACTGGTGCTAAGGTCTGCAGGTTTATCACTCTGTTTTGTACTTTTACCTCTGATGTTACACTTACTGGCGCTTACCCCATGTTCAAATCGCTATCTTCAAGTGATTATCTGCCAAAAGCGAACATGAACTGAACTTTATATGTGACAAAGTAATTGTTAAACTGTGGAATGAAAATAATTCAGTGAGAGGGAGATTTTAAGATTGTTATTTTAAGCTTGTACATGAAAATCTAGAAACACAAGTCTGTTGGAAAGACCAGGATGAGAACAAGAGATAAGATTGTCAAAGATAGTTTTATCTTTTGTTCAGAAAGTAAAAGAGAAAGTTCAGTGTGTTCCTGTGATTTAGAAAAGATTTAAAGTGAACTCTATGGACTAATAAGTCATAATCAAAGTTGAGATATTGCGTTCTGTATTTTGACTTTCCTTTTTGAGATTGGGCTTCATGGAAATCAGTAGGAGGCAACAGCTGGAAGTCTTCCTCCTGCGTATGAATGAATAGTCATATTACCATAACCAGCCAGCGGTGGCTGGTTTGACACCCCAGTTTGCTTCGGGCAGTGTGCAGCGACTGCAGAGGAAAACACGATGTAATCATTTATACATCAACACGTCTTCCGATCATGTTTAGTACTGTTGGGTAATCATGCTTTTCAGCTCTCACTTCATTTAGTTTCCTCCTAATTCTCACTCCTAGCACGAGAAACTTAATCTTTAATGTTCTGTAACAGTGTGTGTGTTATGCGCTTTTCTCCCACTGTTCATCTTCAAGATGTCTGGCATAACTGTACAGACACATAAATAATTCAGAGGGTGTGTTAGCTTTGCTGATTGCCTGCTACAAATTACAGCTTGCACAATTAATAACCACAGTACTTGCGCTTGAATAACTCTCTCTCTCTCTCTCTGTCACTCCCTCTCTCTGTTCTGTCATTTCAGATAAATATGGATCACCCCCCACGTCATTAGAGGTGAGTTTCACATGATGGTCCCTCCAGTCACTCCAAGTTGCAGCAGTTTGACATAGAATTTGCAGTTTTTGATTATGTTCATCAGTAATTCAATCACCAGATTTCTTTTCATTCCATGCATTTTTTTAGTTCACCTGTCATATTGACACGGACAAAACAATTTCAGAATCAGTGGTCACAGCTTGCCCACTGATGGCTTTAGCCACACCTCAACTAGCCCGGTGTGGCTACTGTGTTGCAATACTGTTGATGTCAGCCTTGAGAAAAACATTTCCTCTGAATGGAGCCAGTGCATGGAGACATTTGCATGAATCTTGACTGAATATCTGAAGGGGTTTTTGTGTGTGTGTGTGTGTGTAAGACCTATTTCAGTGCAGCACCTGGCAGAAATCTGCTTTGTCCATCACATCAGCACAGTCACAATATGAACACGTCTCTCTGTACATGCGCAGATGGAAACAGGATCTGCTTTCTGGGGTTTCTTCTTTTATGTGTGTAGACATGCCCAGGAAAAATAAACCTCCTTAAAAAGTAGCCTGAATGCAGCAGCGGCACAGAAAGTTGCATCTACATAAGAAATATGTTTGCATCCAAACGTATAATCATGTGTGACATCTTTCAAACTGTCTGTCCCAGAGATTGAGCCCTGACCTGAGATGCACTAAACACCAGTGAGTGGGGTAGCTCTTTGCTCTATTCTGTAGTTACTCTGTGTGCTGCACACTAATGCAGAAGGGCACTTAAAAGAGGGCAAGTCTTTGTTCTTCTCTTTTTGTTCATACGTGCATTACAAACTTCATCGCCAAAGACACGTGCAGCTGACATGGAGCCAGTGTGTGTATGTGTGTTTGGCCAAGCAAGGTACATTGTATAATACTGGGAGGAGAAGTCACACTTAAAGCTTCATGATGTGTACACAGAGTAATTACACAGAAAGTCTCTGTCGATTGCAAGTGGTCTGATCATCCTTCATGTTTGTTTTGTAGTTCATGTGATCACAGGCATGCACAGTGTGTGTGTGTTTTGCGTGGCTTAGTTGGAAATAGAATTCCTGTGCCTCAGCTGACAGTCAGAACGTGGCTGAAATCTCATGGTTGAGCTGTGGGCCACTCGGCCTGAAATCTAGGCTTAAGCCTTTGCTTACCATGAATAAACTAGCGCTAACTGCTTATTACTCCTCATCCTAATCGGGAAATCGATTGTTCTGTTGATTTGTTCTTGCTGAACCAATTGGTTGGACAGTCACTGGTGCTTAATCTAATTGCTCCTCTGTGCCTGTCTCTGTCGGCAGGTTATATCCAATTAAAGAATGCAGATAAGGCAACTGGCTATACTGGAAATTCTCCATTTTGGTTTAGGTTAGGGGTTAAACATAAGCATGTCTGCACTGGCATTGTGAACATGTTTAAATGCAGACATCACTAAATATAGCCTTGCAGAAGAGACGAGAGCGTAACTGTAGATTATAGCCTTGTTTCAGGTGCAGTCTTTGATATGCATGTTTTTTTTGTTTTGTATTGTTTTTGTGCTTAATGTAATTTTCTGTTCTGGAGGCTGGTTAAATCAGCTGGAACTGTAAATTTGACCTGCTGCTCGTCCTTGATGTAATTATCCTCTGAGCATTTGGGATCATTTGATTTCGTGGTCACAGCAACTATCTCAAACACAGCATTACCCCCTTTAATTGATAATACACAGCAATGCTCTCACACTTTTTGGCCATCATGTTTTGGACGTGTGTGTGTGTGTGTGTGCTGTATCAGTCAATCCCTTGTGTAAGTGAGCCAGCCAACAAGCCAATCAGCCAGTGCCGCTCTCTCTCATACCCATCTCTGCCTTGACACACTCGAGTCTTTTGGAGCTAATTATCAGCTCGTGTTGAGTTGACCCACTTTCCCTCACTTCTGCCATAGAAGCTGTGTCAGGATGATCATCAGTGACGTCAGACAGATACCTGTTTTTGTTGCTCTACATTAAATCTTCTCATGAGTTGGCTTTTCTCTTGGTGGCGTAGTGTTGTCGTCTTCAAGGTTGGTAGTAAATATTTCTCAGATGAAAAGATTTTGTGTGAGACGGGCACCTTCTGTGGTAGCCTTCAGGACGAGCTTAACCCACTTCGTCCTCAGTTGAAGATTAAGGTGAGATTAGTTAGTAGTATCCTATTACAGGTAGGTTCTCCAGCTTTCCAGCTACTCACCTGCGTTTCCCTCAATTTTGGGTCAAGACTGTTAAACTGGCACTGGCAGCATCGTGCACAAGGTCAAGCCTCTGATTTTGAAATGGATCCTAATAGACTTGGCTCCAGTGTTCTTGTTTTCCAAATACTGTTGATCCATCAAACCCAAAGTCTGAAGAGTTTTTCACTAAGACTTGTTTTTTCTTGTTCCAAAATTAAATTGCAGATTCATATTTCTACATTGATCTTTGCAGATGGTTTGATGTGGCTGTTTGGCTCTGACTCAGTGGAGTAGTGCATACTTTTGCATGTTAACAGCGTACTGGCTTCCACGCTGCAGCTGGTTGAACAGGGGCTGCATGTGTCTGCATGTGAGGCTTCTGTGTTAAATGTGTGTGTGTGCACGCAGGAGTCTGTGTGCCTTCCCCCTCCACCCCTTACACTAGTCACTGCAGGCAATGAGCTCTGTCTCTACAAAGACTGTTTCCTCTTGTCAGTTCTGACGTCAGACTGCACTTTAAGAAGAAGAGACGTCATTTTATACATAAGTTTTAGCCGTAGCTGTAGAATTCTTTTGCAGTGATTCTTTTAAACGTCACTTTAATATGAAATGGTACGTGTGTGTGTGTGTGTGTGTGTGTGTGTGTGTGAGACCAGTGACGTGTCCGATGGAAAATAAAAAGCATGGAGTGATCCCTGCAGCCTGAAACCTCCTGGTGACCTCATTGTCGCAGCCTGCTTTTATTCTTGTCAATCAATTGATTTTCTTTCTTTCTTTTTTTTTGGGCACATTGACAACTTTACTTAAAAGCACCCATGCAGCTCATATTACAGCCCCTGTGGATACATTTCTGCCTACACAGGGATATTCACAGCAAGCACAAAACACCGAAATGCAATTTATTGAGTAGCCTGAGCTATTTGAGGAAGGGTATTCTATTTATACCCACCACACAAGAAATCTATTTCTCCAGTCAGAGGAGGAAGGGATGAATAGGCTTTTTTTCTTTAGACTGTCAAGTTTATAAAGTAATAGGATCTTTTTTTATTAAACATTTTCAAGTAACTGCTAGAAAGTCCTGTGTGGTTTTTGAAATAAGATGCATTGGGTTGGTGTGAAGACTTTTTAACATTTGTCCTCAGTGAAGCTGCTGCTTTCAGGTCAAACACAGCAGGAGCAACTTAAAGTAACTTGAATGTTGCAGTGAACTAAACTAAATTCTGTAGGGTTCTTTTTGCCACATACAATAAGCACCCCACCATGTGCTGCTAATGCTAATAACCTTGACAAATATTCTTCATTGTACTTTGTAATTTTATCTGGAGATACTTTTTTTTGAGAACAATATTTTTTAAATTTTCTGCATACGCAACATCAGCCCTCCTGTCTGTCACGCTGATGGCTTGAGATGAGGGCACATAATGTTGTTGGTGGCTTTTTGATCAGGAGGGACGTCTTCTCAGTCCTCAGCTTTTTTTCCAGCTGGCTTCACAGATGAATGCAAACTCGACCAGCGGTTATGAAAGAGCAGCGTCCACTGTCCCACTATGAACTGTGGAAGTGATGCTGCAGACGTGAGGAGGCTGAACATCCGCTCTGGCGGTGGAAGACCTCTGGATTTCTAGCTGCGGTTATGTAACTGTCTGTGTTGTAATGGCTTTGCTTGACTCCTGCAGCAAATGCTGAAGGCTGCTTAGCTGACTGCTCCGTGAACTCTGATGGCCACAGTGATGCCTTTGGGCTTCAGTGCTTCAACCTACTAAGACAAGAGTGTGATCATGTTAACTCTGACACAGAAATGATGTCAGGATGCTTTTGCTTTCAAATGATTGGTGTCATTACTTTTCCAGTTGTAATATGTTTGAAAATGTGTTTCCACCAGTTGTTGGAATGTTGCAGCATTGGCACATCCAGACGTCAACCTGACAATCCATTAATGGAAAACTAGGAGAAGTTGTTTATTCATAAAACCGATCTGTGTCATAAAAGACAACAGCACATAACTGACTTTTTCCTCTCCGTTCTGTTTGTGTGAGTGGTAATGGTGCTCTTTAACACAATCCACTCATTCTTTGCCCAGCTGCGCACTGGTTGACTCACCAATGCTTTCCCCAACATGGTCGCTCCTCTTGTTCTGCTTATACAACTCAGATATATGTATATGTTCATTTCTTTTAACCAAGTCTTGTTTTACTCAGGATTTTTTGTCTTTTCAGTTTGCCTCATATGAATGAAAGTGGAACATAATGGAGCTGTTTGTTTGTTATGGAAAATTGCAGCAGTTCCAAATGGAACATGCCGTGCATCTGGAGAAAGAGGAAAAGGTTCAGTTTTACTGAATTTATTTAACCTTTATGTAACCACGGGTGGTCAATTTGAGAATGAATCATTTCTCCAAGTAAGATCTGATCAATAAAGCACAACCTTCAGGGCTGAAAGGCTGCAGGAGTTTTAGCATCAACAGAGACAGAATTTATACTCATGAGTAACTAAATGTGCTTGCTCGCCTGTCTGAGCTGTTTGGCCTGAAAGGAGACCAAGCAGATGTTTTTAATTATGTGTCTCTCTATTTATTTATTTTGGGCTCAAAGCTTAATTAAGGCCATGTTTGGAGAAAATGGTTCACTTCTGACATTAGGATTTTTGAATTGTATAGTTTTTATTCATTACCTGAAGCCTTGCTCTTCTAAGAACTAGTTCTGTCAGATAGCTTCACGATCTGATATGAACTTGCTGTTCCTTCAGGAGACTAAGGTTATTCATGACTTATAAAAAAAATAAATAAAAAAAAATAAAAATGAACTGCGTATTCGTCAGTGATTCTCAGGGTGTTGCCTCTGACTCTGGTCCTCACGGGAAGAGAAGGAAGATCTCCAGTATAAAACACCTCATTGTTGGAAAAGATAAGCCTGAAGCATGTCTTACCCCTGGCTATGATGTCATGCAAGAGTGTGGTATCACTATTTGTTTGTGGAGCGTGAGAAAAGTTTCCTCTGAGGGAGGCAGGAGTATATTCTGAATGGATTATTTATGCTGCACAGTGGTTATGATATTTGTATGTTTTATCAGCACTGAGTAGTACGCCTGTCTCAGTGATGCACAGCAGTAGAGCTGAATTTAATCTCAGTGATACTATTTTTATGTTTTTTTTTTGTCTAACACCTAGATGACTCAGCCTCCTGCATTTCCTAAGAAGCACTGGAAAATGTAGGCGGTTTCCTGTGATACCTGTGGTTGGCTAAGACCACAGCGAAGGGAACATGCTGCGTATCGTCCTCCATGGCAGGCTTCCACCTATCTTGGGTGGAGCCTGGTTTCAGTTAGTGGTTTGCTACCAAACATTTCTGCCCGTGCCTGAAACCCCGCAGTGGATTTTCTGGACGTCTTTCCCAACTGGTTATCCGCATACTTGTGTCCCCCTCCTTCCTCATTCCTACTCCTCCGCTTTGCCTCCTTGCCTCATTCCTCTGAGTCACAAGTCTTTAGATGAGATAGTGATGTCATGTGTAATTTTCCCCTTTTATGTTCTGCCCCCTCATATGGGACTTCATTAACCTCCTTCAGCCTTCACTTGTATGTTTTTCTAGCTATTTATATTCAGACTTAAGTGTATATTTGGCAAATAAAGTCCAAGCTGTCATTACTTGTGCTCTGTTGTTCCTAAACCTTGGATTACATGAAGCAGATCATTGCACAAAGTGCTTTAATTAATAATGTATTGAACAGAGGGACTTTCTGTCTAGCTACTGTTGAACCACTGGCCAGTTAATTATTACAAGCCGTTTTGTGTTGGCAGGGAAATTGGATTTAAACAGTAACTGTTGGCTAAATCAATCCATGCCTTGGCAGTATTGTAAATGTCCTTCAATTGGTAATCTGCTCTAATGCAACTGCTTAAATCAGTCATGGATACAAAGGGATTTTCCACACTTGATTACTGATGTTAGTTTACAATACCATGTGGTCCAAAATGAACCTGTGTGCCCCTGTGGCCCATGAATGACACTCTCTTTGGTTTCTGTCAATCCAGAAACCAATCGTATCTCCGCCCACTACAGAGCATGTTGTCCTACAGATGGATTATAAGGTTACATAATAAGACACTAAGGAATAGAGTATTTATTTTAGCCCCAGAACAGGATTATGCTGCACAGAGAGATGGTTGATAAATGACAGTGGTACATCACTACAAAATGAAGCTTTCTCGGGGAGAGAATGGGATCATTGGGTTAATGCTTGAAAATTAGGAGGTTGTTGCTACTTTTGTGGTGTTAAATACTAGTAATTATATTCTCAGGAATATATTGAATATTTGAGCAGACAGTCCAGGGATTACATCCATTAAGTAGAAAATTAAATTAAGATTTCGACTTGAATAGCCCCTATTTTTGCCATATAACGACAACATTGTAAAGGTTTGAAAACCCAGTGGATCATCTGAGGGCAGAATGGCTTCAAACCCTTGGACTAAACTCACTAAGATGATTCCTTTTTAGTTTGTTTTTAGTCCAGTTACATTATGTCAGTAACGATTTTTCACCTCACTTGCTGAAGTCAATGGGCCCAAACATGCTCAGTCAACACCCTTCTTTTCCGTGCGCTACACGCCCAGACAGGACAGCCAGGTGCTGTTCCCTGGCACCGCTCCCAACCGTAGCCCAGCCGTGCCCATCAACACCAGCTTCACCCACATCAACCCTCTGCTTTATTTGGACGCCTCCCTTTTTCAACAATGTTGCTCCATTCCTTTCTGGATAAGAACACAGAGTACAGTAATGACTCACAGTGTGCAGGCTATGTGAAAGTTGATCATTTTATTACTTCAACAAAGACATTGCAGATGTGTTGCGTTGCTTGTGGTTACCACATTTAGAAGCGCATACTGCTATGTTCTCATAAAGATGGTAGAATGTAGTTGCAAAGCTGTCATTTGCAAATTAAATTCTAATTTGACAGGTAGTCACATGATTTCTTATAAACAGCAGCTAGAATTGGTATCTAGCTTTTTTTCAGAGTTGGTTGTGTTATAAAGCAAATCCTGGAGTCTGTTCCGATTCTTTGTTTTATGCAAACGGATTGCATGTTCTGTGGGCATGCTGTATTGTGATCTGTAAAAACAATGGAACCGGCTCCACACTGCAAACACAGACACCTTGTCCACCATAGAGTTGCAGAAACAAACAGATAGGAGCCAGCAGCTCCTATAAAGGATATCTACATCCAAATCGTGTGCAAACCTTATAGCCACAGCAGCTGCACACTGGACAACTCTCTTGCTGGATCTTAAAGAAGATGATGAAGGGCAGTATACCACTGGAAACTATAAAAAGGGATCTAAGCTACAGTATATATTCCTGCAGGCTGAGAGTGCAATGTGGAGCTCATAGTTCTCTGTGCAGGAAAGTATTGATGGGACAGCAGATTGTGGTCACAGACATGATTGACAATCAGAATTGACACATTCCGCCCTCGTGACTCAAACATGACAGTAGTTAAAGCTCCATAATCATATTTTGGAATCATATTTTTGAAGGTGTTGTCCAGAATCCAGATTGATTGCTTTTTACCAACAGGTCTCCTTAATTCCCTGAACGCTGATTGAACTCAGTTGTCCTACAGATATCTGGGGTTTCTGAGGTTGTTCTAGTTCTACTGTCCGGTGTCAAGTCTTTAGTTCATCTTGCTTCTAAACATTTGCTGATCTGAGAGTGCTGCTTACAGCAGAGCCAACTGGACATGCTGCAGTGAAAGAACAACTTTGTCTCGATGTAGCCTGGTGGTGGTTTGGGACATTAAGATGAGTTGGAACAAGCTGCTAAAAAAAAAAAAGGTCATACTCTACTTATTAATGAGGGGAAGCAGTGATGAAATGAAATCATCCCCAGATTATGGTAATAATCATGCTGTTTGGAGGAACACTGTGGCCTCGTTTCACATCTGGTTTGAGGACATGAACTGTCTTCTTTTCTGCTCAGGTGAATTGAGTTTGTTGTGGATGGAGTTGTTTATCTAAGACAAGGTTGCAATGAAATTGGGTCTCATCCACACGGATGTGCTGGTGCGCGCATTAATTATGAAGCAGGAGGAGCAAAGAAAACCTTAAATGAAGTCTGTCAGCTGGAGAAAACAGGATGATGTCAAACATAGTGATAAGTAAACGAACATCAACCGGCAGCAGAAAGAAGTTTGCTTAGGGTAAAGTCAGAAAGTCCCTCAAGTTGAAACAAATATACTAAATCATTTTTTATTTTTTATTTTATCTTATACGATCTTATTTTATTGTCATTTATCAAGCTGAGGAGCATTATTAATGTGTGTACACCTGAACATTTATGAAGCTAGTATCTGACTCATCTCACAATAACAACAACAAAAAAAGAAAACCAAAGTAGCACTGAGCAGTGACAGTGAATCATTTCTGTAATGATGTTTGTATTCTTCTTTCACTCCTATATTAGAGGTAAAATATCTAATACTTGGGAATGGAGTGGTTACGAATTTTAATTTAATTAATCAACTGAGAACTGTATTTGTGAGTAAACACTGAACTTTAAAGAGACTTTTCACCAGAGTCCAAAAGCCAAACATACAGTAATAATATACATATATAATAACAACACCCCATTTTGCCCATCGTCCCACAGGTTATTGACTCGCTGGGCGTCATGATCTACAAAGCTCTGGACTATGGCCTCAAAGAAAATGAGGAACGGGAACTCAGCCCGCCGCTCGAGCGCCTGATTGACATGATGACCAATACCGAAGAAACCGAGAGCGACCCCTGTCCTGACGAGGGCTACGAAGCCACAGAGGAGGAGGAGGATGAGTGTGAGGAAGAGGAGGAAGGGGAGGAGGAAACTGTCTCTGCAAACAGCAGCTCAATCAGCAGCATTCGTGGCTATTGTGATGTCATCATGGTAGGAGCATTTTATCACTGCTTTATCATTTTTATGTTTTTTGTTTTTTTTTTCCTCCTCATAGCTGGTTAATGATAAAATCCATATACTCTGATAATAACTCTTAAGAAGGTACTGCTCTGCTGTGGTGTTTACTGTTTCGATCAGTCATGGTTCCAGGAATCAGCCTGATGAAGATCCATGACGGATTGCAGTGGCGCAGCTAATTATTGATGTAATCACAGGCGTATGAAACGTGCAGATTGTTTTGAATATTTCTTCCCTCATCACACATGTGATGTTTGCACCCCCCCCAATTTCTGACATCAAACCTGTTAACAGAGCAGCGTATCCACACATCATCATCACTCCAGCTCCAAACCAATTCCCCTAATGGAGGCCGTCACGCTGTAAATTCCCCAAGCAGCCTCTGAATATGAGACTGGTAATTATAGCCATGTAAACACACTGGTATTTAGGGAATAGGCTTAGAAACTTTCACAGCCCATTCCTTCCATATAATGAAGCCGGTGTAGAACACAAATGTTAGGTCTGTTCGCTGCCAGTGTGTTTCTAGCCCAGCCCCTAATTCCTCCAACAATCATTCTCTTGAGTGAAAACCGTGATACATCAGTATGACATAACGTCATTGGATAAATGCACATTCCTGACTGACCTCCTTCCTTTACTTGTACTCTGCTGGTCTGTCAGGCTGAGGAAGGCTGGGTTGGTTAGGGTTCAGTAAGACAAGAAGCTGACACAAGATGACAGGACTTGACAAGTGAAGCGTCCCATTAAGACAGGAATAGTTAGACACTGAATGTACTGAATGGGTTTCCTAGTAAGTAAGGCTACATGAGCTTTCCTCACTTTCCTCTTTCCTAAGCTCTCAACCTAGAGTTCGAGGTTGGTGTCCATTATTTAACACTGAATCTCAGGCTGTGACATTGGCATATACGGTTGTAATTCATGTGCCACCAGTTAACTACAGCTGTCTTTGTGTCAGTGTTTGTTATAGATAAAGTCTAGAGTCTGATATAGATCATTGTTTTTGTCAGAAACAGTGGAAAACAGTGATGCAGTGGATTTTCTTAAGAGTCTCACTGCTCAGGTGTCATTTTACTGCTCAGATGTGAATTTCCCTTTAGGGGACAAGGAAGAGGATTTCTGCTGTGTCAGACATTCCTGCGGCTACCCAAGCCCATCAGGAGAATGTAAAAATTGTCCTTGGTCCAGTTTTGTCTTTTGTTTCACTGAGAGATAATTTGACAGCTCATCTATTACTCTGGCTCACAGCCTTTATTATCATTACTGACAAATACCATGAGGGTCAGAGTTTGAATGGTGCATAGGTGATGCTAGTCAGGCAATGTCACTCTTGACTGGACAATCAGGTTCATGCTGCTGATGTTTTGTTTTGGTTTTTTTTAAGCCTCGCTGTGGCTCTATGGATGAGAACCTGTTGGACCACCGCTTTGGTCCAAATTGATATGTCTCCAGAACAGTTGAATGGATTGACATAAAATTTTTGAACAGCTCATCATGGTCCCCAGAGAGTGCGCCTTACTGACTTTGATAATCCCTCCATGTTTCATGTAGCACCAAAACGAGACATTTTCAGTGAAATGTCTCAATAATGTCTCAATGACCAAATACCCCCCAAAATAATGCCATGCCCTTCAGCATCACCTGTACTGTATTTTTAGTGGTAAACTAACACACTAAACTCAGGCTCTGATGTTAGTAATTAGCTGGAAGTACCACTATGTGTGAGCTGCTAGCACTGCTGTTAGCTCATAGTCTTGCTAATACATGGTTTAGGTTTGGCCAAATATGTTGTAAAGTCTGTAGTGTGGTTATACACGGGCTCCAGACGGTGTATTTTTCTACAAACATTAACTTAAATTGTGTAATAAATAAAAAAGTACAAGTTCATGGATTAGAAAAATGTGAGAAAAAAGCAGTTTAAGAGATTATTTTAGAAATTAGGTGTCATTGTAACTAATATGAGAGTTCTATGTTGATCGCCATGTTTAATTATTCCATAAGTGCCAGTGCCACATATATAACTTGTTCCTTCCATTTTACCCTGCACAGCTATGTTCTTCCCACCTGCCCAGCCCATCAGACGCCCCCAACCATTACCAGGCTGTGTGTCGTGCTCTCTATGCCGAGACCAGGGAACTACGCACATTTCTGGAAAAGATCAAGAGTGCCAAGGAGGTAAGAAACTCTGGCTTCAGACATCGACGCAGAGTTTTTGTTAAATCTGGTAGAGTGAGTGGGTCACCTAGCCCCCTTTTCAGAAATAATGAGTAACTTCTATGCTGCCTTTTTCACCCCCTTAAAGTGAGGTAATTTTGTCCATGAATCATTCTAAAAATAAAGATTCATTTGCATGTCTCAAAGCAATCAGAATATGACAGAAACAAAAAGGGATAAGGAAATCTATGCCCAGAGATGCAGAACAGATAAGTGGATATGAGAAAGTATCAAACCCCTGTCCTTGTGGGTTACCACTCTGCTTTGGTATGTGGGTTTTATTGTGGAGAATTCAATTGGTTGAATTAGGATCTGTTAGGCCAATGGGCTTTCTAATGCTGGGAATAGAAAATACCAGAGTGGTGCCCAGAAACTGCACAATAGCAACTAAACTGCCCACAGAGTGGTAATGGTCCAGAAGATTGAGACAGTGTGGTTGTCCCCATCTGACCCGCTTGTCAGGCCAGTTGAGAACTCGCCATCGCTTGGCATGAACTTAACTCTGCATGGACGTGATCAGCATCCTGTCTTCACATGTCGGTATCCTGGCTTATTAGCAGATTTATTTCTGTGATTGGAGGATTGGTTTTGTAGTAATTAATTTTGACTTGTAAGGGGTTCCCTCTGGAGCTTATGCTTCTTTTTTAAATTAAGATCATAATTAAACCTAATTTTTAATAATAACAATTAAAAAAACATGTTCACAACCATGTACCATAGAAGATATGATAAGCAGTTTATATTATATCTACAATCTCTTTTAGTACCTGTTGACACAAAACTACAACCCATTATAAGAAACTTTGTGTTACACTTTAAATTCGCATGAGACCAATAATAAAATGGATGCATTTTAAAGGACAACCATTTTAAAGTGTAGTATAGAGGTAGTGGAAAACAAAAATTGCCCCGCCCCACTCAAACATCCAAGACAGACATCAAATAACGCTCTTTTGTGTTCCCTGATTGAGTTGAGGTTTAAAAAGATGGAGCCACATGATGGCTTGTCAAACAGCAGAGCGTTACTATACAGTATGTACACTTATGTGACTTACGCCGGCTGGAACTTCTGCAGGAGCCATGATTCATGCAAATAGTCTTATGTAATATGTTGTTATAGAATCAACTTTAACCTTATTACAACAATTTAAGCAGCTTACAGGAGGGGACCGCCAGGCTATAGGGGCCGCTTTGCACTTCCTACAGCACTGAATGTTTACTGGATAATTGCTAATGAGTAGCCATACACAGTACCACACATCACACATGCTTACAAATTAAGAGGCTGGTCAGAGAGCAGCACTGTTGTTGTTTTTCTGTCTTTTCTGTCTCTCTATCTGCTTCCTCTTGATGGATTCCCCTTGTTTTTTTCGGCTGTCTAGCAATAAACTGGAAACCCTCATTTGGTGTGAAAGGTGTCGGTGGGCGAGACGCTACATGTTGAGGAAGAAAAGGGTGGAAGATGAATTGGCAGCAGAAATGCATTTGGATAATTTGGATATTAGAAGTGAAGAGTTAGATCAGGACAACGAAGATGAGGAAGAGGGAATGTGTTTATTTCAGCAGTAAACATGGATGAGAATGAATAGATGTGGAGATAAGAAAAGCAGCTGCAGCTGTCAGCAGAAGCGCTTTTAGACATCTCTCTTTGATCTAATAGTGATATCGTAGATCATGTTAAATTCCTTTGCCCTGAAACAACCTATGACAAACCAGAACCAGAAGTCAAGCCTCTCAGCTTTGTGTTTATACCCCATGCACCTGGCCTATGGTGAGCTATACGGGAAGGGATCCACATATTGAATATGTCAACAAGGAGGGCATTGATCCTTAACCTTACCTAGTTTGACATTTAAACTAGTCACCCAGCGCTTTCAGTAACTAGCTTGTGCAGTGAGGAGGCAGGCAGACAGTAATAGCAGCCATTAGTTGACTATTGGCCTCTTTATTTCCCGCTGGAGTTATGTCAGTATAGGATGTGATGGATATCGACATGCTCATGTGAAACAACATCCATTGATTAATTTAGCAGACTGCTTGGGCAGTTTGCCATTGACCTCAACTTAATTTTCAGCCAGTGCTGTGAGTGCAGCAGCATACCTACTGAGTATCATGAAATAAACAAACTAAATAAACCCCTTTGATTTCTTTCTTCTTTTTTGTTTTGATCCAATTCTTAATGTTTTTTCTTTTCCCTTTTTCTTGGCCAGAATCTTCGGAAAATGGAAGGTGAGACTCAGGAACCTGTTAAAGACCTTGATGAGCTGCAAAATGCAGACTGGGTAAGAAGAACATCTGCTTACTGCACCTCTAGATTTAGCTCTGCAACTGTATGTTTATATAATTACATGACCTCTATGTCTTTGTTTTCTGATCATAACTGCATAAATAACAGAGTTGCTTCTTTTTTCCCCCCACCAGGCACGGTTTTGGGTGCAGGTGATGCGAGATCTCCGAGATGGTGTTAAGCTGAAGAAGGTCCAGGAGCGGCAGTACAACCCACTGCCCATTGAATACCAGCTCACACCGTATGAAATGCTGATGGATGACATCCGCTCCAAACGCTACAAGCTGCGAAAAGTCATGGTGTGTATGAATAGTAATGGATTTTATTTACCTGCACTAGCCTAAAATATGCCCTGATAATGTTTTTTAGATGATCATCACTGCTTGCAAATTGCCAAATGAGCCAAAAACAGCTGCTACACTGTAACAGATGCTACAGTTTACATTTACATACAGTGAGACTTCCTGATCTGTGCCCTTCTGTCTCACACACGTTGAATTAGTTCCATGCTGCTGAGCAGTTTAGGGGTTCAGGTTTTCCACAATTATTGGAATTCTATGATAACTTATTTATTTTATTGTTTTTTTTTTATTGGTGACCAATCCATAACAGTATCCCTTAGCATATAATTATGTTTAGCTATTTCCTCTGTGTCCGGAAAAAACCAGCCATTTAAACCACAGTGTGGTGTACTTATAGATTGTAAATTGGATTTATTATGGATCTTGAAATGTTGACTCCTGATTATTTTTTCATTGTAGCTTTCCTACTAACCTCTAATACTAACCTCCAACCCCTTCACTGCAGTTTTCTTTTGATTCCCGTTTAACAAATGTCATTCCAGGTGAATGGAGACATCCCACCAAGGTTAAAGAAGAGTGCCCATGAGATCATTCTTGAATTCATTAGGTCACGACCACCTCTCAACCCTGTGAGTAGCACACAACACGGTCTGTCAGGGCACATGTCGCCAATTGTTACACAAAGTTTGTGTAGAAACAACCTTAAATAGTTTTTGCCTACTCAGTATTCGGTATACTATGTCGATATCTGATTGGTTTCCATTGGAGCGAACGTTCATTTTGGAAAAAACATTTGGAGAATGACTGACAGATATGATAATTAACAGTCCCATTCAACCCAGTTTTGAAAACAATATTTTGTTGTCAGTTGTTATACGAGTACACTGGCATTCACAGTAGATGTCAGACTGACTGGGTGTGAACAGCTGGGTACATAATGTCACAGGCATACCAGTCACAGTTTATCGCTTTGTTAACAATACTGCCGTGTGATGACGGAATACTAGTTAGATGATTTTCGGGGGGGGGGGGGACAGAGAAATCTCACTTCAGTCTCCATGGTGATGGCTGCAGAGTGCTTACTTGTGTGGTTGCCATGTCAGGTCTCAGCCCGTAAACTGAAACCCCACCCACCACGTCCCCGGAGCCTCCACGAGCGCCTGCTGGAAGACATCAAAGCTGAGAGGAAGCTCAGGCCGGTCTCGCCAGACATGATCCGCAGAAGCCGCCTGGGTAGGTTTCTGACAGTTACACACTGTACAAATGTTTACATACAGACATGTGTGCGCTGAAGTCTGTCACATTCTAACCAAAACAATTTATCTGACTTTTTGTTAAAACCATCAAACTAAACCTTTTCATTGCTCTGAAGAAATCCACTGGCACGGCATGGCCGCTCTTCATGAGCCTGAGCCTTCCACTCAGGACAAGCCATTAACCATGACTTAATCATTTTTAACACATCCATTACTCTAACAGCCCTCTTCCTACAACGATCTGTTCACTTAATCAGAAGTGTCATAGTGTTTAAACAAGGATCACTTAAACTGCTGCTGTGAGCCCTCAGTTGTTTGCTAGACCTGCGCTGCTGTTGTGCTTACTGACAAATGTTCTCCTGGACTGAGAAGTAGTGCAGTTTGACTCGGTTAGACAAATTGGCCAATGGATAAACCATTTAAGGCTTTAATCAGATCAAAAAGAACATAATTTTTCAGAAATACCGTGCTTCTATGCCATAAGACACCTTTTGTTGGGGACTAAAGAGGGTGATATGGAGCAGTTGTTGCATAATTTCATGTATGAGAGGCTATACGTCTTCTTCGAAACTGAAGATTGATATACTGTGGCCCTTTTTAGAAATCAGAATGTTTTATAAACCTGGATGATTCATTGACTTTACCATCCATCTGAACTCTCATGGATTTCTTTTTCTCCTATTTTTCTTTTTTTTTCTTTTTTCCGAACGTGGGCATATCTGTCAGTCATGCGCCCTCTTAGCATGTCTTACAGTTTTGACTCATCAGGTAAAGTTTCACGTCACCTATTGTGCTCCTGTTGTTGCACCCTGTGTTTCATTCCAGGCTATTTTAGGGTTAGCTCCTGATTTAAACACACAAACACACACACCCTCTTTTTTTTTTTTTTTTTTTTTACCTCATGCTTGTGACACACTACTGTCACTTACTGGCTGTTGTTATGACACTTACTGTGACTTGAGGAAGAGATGGGTCAGCACAGTGCAACCTAATTTCAGACTGCGTAGTTACAGTGTATGACAGATAAATAATGATAAATAATAAAATCAGTTTCAGAGCAGGAATTTTACCTTTTAGGACCAGTTATGAAAGTGTTAACAACGGGCCTTAGATGTAGTAGTTACTCTATGGGACTATCTGTTGTCTAGGTGATGAGAGCTAGTCATTGAGGCAGAGCCAGTGGAGTGAGATTACAGATCATCGCTCTGCCCCTGTAGCCAGTCTGCCCTGCTTGTCACCCTAATCCGCTCTCAGAGTGGAATACGAAAGTTACGTAACACTGCTATCAGCAGCCTACCTCCAGATAAATAGTTGAATGGCAGATCACAGTCTCACAGGATGACCATAATCCAAGATGGATGTGCGGGAGTAACCTTTTGCACTGTGGCTGCACTCATTGTCTTCCTCTGCTTCCCTGGCACTTCCCTTCACTTCCCTGTCCGTTATTTATGTGTGAATGTTACACAGCATCCCCTCAAATCACACCCGGTCTGGCAGATGCTTGTTGCTATCAGGTCCTCCCTGTGGTAGCAGTCTGGACGTATTAATGTGGTGTGGCCCTACTGAAGGTTATATTCCGTTAATTCCTTTGCAGGCGCAGGGAAAAGCATCAGCACTCCTCAGGACTTGTTCCGCAGCTCAGGTAAAGCACTCATGAAGCGATGTCTCATGGGTAGTATGACATCAGCAACAGTGGTGTGATCTTTTGTTTTCGTCCGTGTAACAAAATGATTTCCAGTCCAGTTTTCATTTAGATGAAGTGAATGAGGAGAAAATCTCTTACATACGCATATGATTGGAGTTTATCTTCACTATGTGTATACTCAGTCTGTTGTATGATACAGTAACAATACAAAAAAACACCTACTGTCTATACAGGATGGCCAGCTGTTAAGATAAGGCGATAGCTCATGAGAAGTTATGGTTCACTTGTATTACAACTCTGCGTATAACTCAAATCATACCTTTCACCCACAGACACACCTGATGCACCCAGGAAATTGGCTGTCAGCACCCAGTCTCTGGCCAGTGGCACCACGGGACCCAGTCAAAGTGGAGTGCAGCCCCTCAGCCAGAGGAAGAGGCTCTTGCATGCGCCCACGTTGGCTGAGCTGGACAGCTCTGAATCTGATGTGAGAAGTCTGAATTTTATTGGCTGTGCTCAGGACATGATTGTCCTTCATTAATCTAATTGTAATTTAGCAGCTTTCCAACAGTTGATGCAGGATCTTGCAGCTGAGCATCCATGCTCAAGTCAAACTCTGAAAGTCTGGATACACAAAACCAAGAAGTTTAAAATGTTACCTAGCATGAATCTTTTCTGTGTTACATCACTGTCTTTGAAATTACTTCAGAGATAACATACTTCTTAATAATTTTGCTAAACATGTGCTGTGATTGACAGGAGGAGGCCACACGAAGCAGCTCCAGTATGTCCACATCTTTGATGGAGGACACGTCACCCGAATCGGTCATACAAAAGAAGGGTAAGAGCTCAGCTGCAAACACTAAAACTGTTTCGAATGAAGTTATTCATTCAAAACTTGCATTGCCAAATCTTCATAATATTCACTCTTCAGCCACCTTTTTCGTCTGGTCTCTCCAGCTCCTCCAAAGTTCTTGCCCGTCTCAGCCACCCCACAGCCAGACAAGCGTCAGTCTCCACAGAGGCGCCACTCCATCGAGAAGGAGGCCCCCACCAGTGTCCGACCCTTCGCACCTCCATCCAGACAGACCTCCAAGTCTTTGGTATGTCAAGTGTATAGAAGCTATTTGTAACCAGGCCTGTATAAATGTCTGAATGAATCCTTTTATGGTGTCAACAGATCTCTCTAATCCCTCCTGGTTTTACTAACGCTGCGTTACAGACATAACAGATATAGAGACACTTACATTACATTAGGTGATTAAACTAAGATAGTATATATCACATTCCTTATTGATAAGGATAAGATGATTCCCCTTAAAAATCACAGCCATCAGGATCTCTGATAACATAAGTATAGGACTAAATGTGAATCAGTCTGCACTGTAATTACACTTAATGAAAAGAAAAGGATATATAGATGTAAGCATTGATGAGAATTGCAAAGTTTGATAGAAAAACAAATCATACACATGGACTTGATGATCCGCCAACAACAGTGGACATACAATAATACATCTGTTGAATTTACTCCCATCCTGTGACCGCTCATTTGTTTGCCATGAGGTCACTGGTTCTCTGAGTAACTCTGTGTCAGTCGTATGATTCCAGTGAGGCTGATGGATGTAATTGAAACCACAGGACAGGTCGTTTGCTGTATGAAGGAGATTTAGATGGAACTGGTTCATTCTCACTACTTACTAGTTTAATGGCAGACCTCTGGCGCCAGACAAGAGTTTCAGCCAACCCTGAAGATCATCGATTCATAAGAAATACACTTTCTGGAGGAGATGGTTCTCATCGGATTGTCAGACCAGTTTCATATTACCTTTTTTCCTTCATGCATTTAATATCACTGATTGCATCATGCCTCTTAAAACTTTGAATCATTAAACTTCTCTGTGACATATTGAGGTTATCAAAAGCCACACATACATTTTTCTAGTCATCCTTTTCATGATAAAAATCTAAAAAAGACCAGAGACCATGTTTCTTTTGCCTGTTCATACAGGCTCATGCTCAACTTGCTTTGCCTTTAACATCAGGTACAAGCAGGCTTCTCTTGTAGATGTAAAACAGTAAGATCTTTGTTGTAGCTCCTCTTCCTGTCTGGTGCTCATGTTATATCTCATTACCATGTTTAAACTGGTTAGCTGTCTTATCCCTTAACTTACTAAGCAGTCATTTTGTATTTTATATAATGCTGCAGCTGATGGGGGATCCCAGCACCAAGGTAACTTGGTCAACTCTCTGTTTATCCATCACCATTAGTCCATTTTTAATTTTTAATTCATGATAGCATTTTCTTCTATATTAGTACAATGGAAAATCAGAGAGCAGGAAAGATTAGGCACAAAACAGGTCTGAGATCAGCCATGATGGAGCAGACAGAATGAAATCATGAGATGACGGCTGCCATCTCTGTGAACTCTCCTCTATTTTAGAGGGAGACTGTCAGATGATATTTCTGTCATGAGACTTCCTGTTATGACGTTCTGTGATTATAAAATTAAATGTCATGCCACACAGGAGATAAAAAACCTCCATTTAATTAGTGATGTGAGATCATGCAGAGAACTTGTGAAATAATGTATGTAACATCTGGGACTCGAGACTGCAGCAAACATTTGTCTTTTTGTTTTGTATGTTTATCAAATTTTGCTAATAATTATGTAACTGGCAGCCTTTCAAAATGTCCTCCAAACAGATGAGTTTCTGTATTAAATTATATCAGCTGTATATGTGATGTCCTGTTCCCTCTGTCTGCTGGTCAGGTGGAAGCTGCCAGTGGTGCTCAGGGCACGGTATGTTACTGTTGCTGCATATTATCAAAGCAACCTACCACACGGGAAACTGTGTAATTCAACAGACTTGTCTTAGATGAATGTAGCCATTTGTGTGAATGGGAAACCTGTGGCACACTGAAAATAGCTCAGGGAAGGTTCAGAAGAGATTGCCTGAGAAATGACCTTTAAACATTTGAGCTTACATTTTCTAATCCAAGCAAACTGAGAGTAAATGATTGTTGAAGAAATTCCCTGAGCAATTTTCACTTCTGTGGGTGCATTAAGCTGTTAAGTTGAGACAAAAGATGGATGAAATCGTGTTGAACTGGTTTCCATCTGTGTCACAACTTGCACCATGATGGGGGTCCACATGCAAATTGGTTGTGTGGAGTAAACTGTGGATCACCAACGTGATGGGGGTGTGTTACATCACCAGGATGCTCTGCATTTCCTCACTGCTATGTCAGTGGAAACATCATTTGCGTTTCACAGAGAGCATACTGTACATATATATATACTGTAGACCTGTGCTTTCACCTTCACTCCCTCATTGCATGCTTGGTATTTTGTGACATGGTGTGCAAAGCTTGTTTTCATGTATTACACTTTTAGCCACATTCACATGGTGTTAGTCTCACTGGCAGCAGATCCCATCACATCTGGCTGTGGTTTTGTTTTGGGTTATCCATTTCCTGATATGCAGTTGAGAGTTAGTTTGTTGATGTAATGTGTGTTTTCCTTACAGGAGGAGTTCTGTTACCCAGTGGAGTGTCTGGCTCTGACGGTGGAGGAGGTGATGCACATCAGGCAGGTTCTGGTCAAGGCGGAGCTGGAGAAGTTTCAGCAGTATAAAGACATCTACACCGCGCTCAAGAAAGGAAAGGTACATGTAGAGTTTTTGTCATCAGAGTGCTAATTTTCATTTAAATGCAACTTCTTGTGCAACATCATCTCACCTCATGGCTTCGTCTCTAGCTTTGCTTTTCATGTCGGACCAAGAGGTTCTCTCTCTTCACCTGGTCCTACACCTGCCAGTTCTGCAAAAGGTAAGGACACCTGAATCCTGGCCCACTGCACTGTGGATAATGTAGGCGGCAGGTTTTGATGGGGAGGACTGTTCCATGGCATTAATAAGACTATATCTGGTTTTGCTGCATCTGATTTTCTAACATTTTATTTTAACTTGTCCATCATGAGTCTGACAGTGTTACGTGAGTGCCATGCTTAATCGACGGTGTCTGTTCTAGTTCACTGTAACAGTTCTTGTTTATCTTTTCCAGGCCTGTGTGTTCCCAGTGCTCTAAAAAGGTAGGCTGCTGTCGACTTACATTTTCAAACTGTGATTGATTGAATGATTTTGAATTAAGTGCACAAATTTATTGACATTCTTGTCAGCTGCTCTTTGAAGAGATGCTCCATGAATTGTATTGACTGCATCTATTTATTTATTTATTTGCCTATCTTTTCACCTCAGATGCGACTGCCATCTAAGCCCTACTCCACCCTGCCCATCTACTCTTTGGGTCCCGGCTCTGTAGCTAAAGAAGAGGCAAGTGGCGCATCTGCCCCTGCCGAGCCAGAAAAGCAGCCATTTGGGTCTGGACATAGCCGACACAGCCTACGCAGAAGCGTTTACAAGTATGTTGCTATAGAACTCTCTTTTTCTTCTTATATATTGCAGAAATGCAGTTAAAATGTTGTGCTTTGTCAGATCAGTTCTTCATTATTTCTTTGTGTCCTCAGATTGTCTAAGCACAGTAGTAACAGCAGCAAAGATGGTCGGTCGCTGGACGAGCCAGAGCTGCCCAAGGAGCTTACAGAGGACTGGGTCACCATGGAGATCTGCGTGGACTGCAAGAAGTTCATCACGGAGATCATCACCTCCAGCAAGCGCAGCCTGTGCGTTGCCACCAAGCGTGCCCGCCTCAATCGCAAAACCCAGTCCTTCTACATGTCATCGTCGAACTCTGTCAACTTCAGGCCCTCTGAACGCACCATCAACGAGGTGTAAGAAGTGGCCACTGCCTTGTGTGCTTTTGTTCACGCCTCTCCCAGAGTTTATTTGTTCAAGAAAAAAAAATCCCCTCTCAGTCTAGTTTTAATACAGGACTGGTTCACTGTGATGATGAAGCCAGTCCATCCCGCCCCAAAGTTAGTAAATGGTCTTGCACCTTAACCCTGTCTCAGGAAAAGTTGGCACGCTATGATTGGTCATGACTGGTCAGGACTCGAGCGTAGCTGCCAGATGACAAAGGAGAGCCATGTGATAATTCAGGACACGGTGGGTAGAATGGATAAACTGAGCTGCCGATGTCTCTATTGTGAACCAGGTAAGAGAATGTATAATTTAACATTAGAGTAGGACCAGATGACACAGAAAGCCAAAATGTGCAGCGATGAGGTGTAAATAGCATAAAGGCCCTTCCCACATGTTAGCTATAAATACGTTTTCCAGTTCCTGTTTACGTCTAGCACTCAGGAAGAACAGCAGATTGTCTTTTAAACAGAAATGCACTGTAGATCCTGCTGTTGGGTCTGTTGGGGTAGATCTCTGCCACTCCCCTGCTTCTCTCTCATTCTTCCAGCAACAGTTATGCCAAATGTTACATCATTTGTTGAAATACATATTTACTGTTCTCATGTTGTAGGGGGCAACACAATGAGGGTTAGAACTGTCCGGTTAGTTTTCTGGGTGGGTTTTAGCTTTAGTTTTAATGTGTATTCAATTCTGTGCCTGGTGCCAAAATGTAATTTCTTTCTTTAAATGCCTTTTTGTAGGTACGGACCTATTGTACATATGTGTGATAAGCACGATGGGAGATGTTATGGGGGTAATCCAAGGTTTAGTTTCTTGCCCTTCCATGTTCCAAGATGGGCAATAGAAGCACAGAAATGTCGGGTTACGAATGTGTACATGCTGTATATCATAATTGTTCCAAATTGAAATTTAATATAAAAACTTAACTGAGTAGAAGTATAATTTTACCATGTTTTAAGATTTCTGCCTCTGGAGTTTCTTTATTTGAAATTCTTCTCATAAACCTTTATTATTAGTTATGTTTATTTCAATGTAATTTTATTTCTATTGTATAGTTTATAAACTCTTCAGTGTTAAGATACTCCTAAATCGCACTTTTATTGGACCAATTTATGTTTATGTTGGGTTTTTGTCTTAATTAATAATAATAATGATTAAAATCTTTGTTTTTCACCTCTTGGGAGGGTCTATAGTGCCATTTCCCAGGGTTCCTCATGAATGAAAGTTTGTATGAATGGCTGCAGGTTTTCAGTAAGAACAGTGGAATAATGGCCAAAACAAAAGACTCCATTTCATTGAATGTAGGCATTTTTAAGTTTGTAACTGTCATTGAATATGGTTTATGAACTTTTATTCTCTTTCAAAAGACTCTTAGTTTCTCTCTCTTATATGCGCGCGTGCACACACACACACACACACACACATTTACATGCTGATGTTCATTTAGTGTGTTTTGTGACAGTTGTTACCAAATGAACAAGAAGCCTACCCAGCCTGTTAAATACTGATGCCATGTTCCAGTGAGAGCGTCTGACCAGTTTCATTTAGACCTCTGTTAAGGAATGTATGCATGCTGTACTGTGATCTGTTTGTTTTTATCAAAGAAATTATAATAAAATCATCATGATTCCTATGTCCAAGTATTTCATCGTCCAATTTGAAGCATGATGTTTGATTTTAATCCACAAATGTTCAGACTAACAGAGCAAACAAGTACCAAGTTATATTTGATGACAGCAGAGGGCGACAGAGGTGCAATGAAAGGAAATCTTTCTGTTAAACTTCACATCACCCTGTGATCGTGGGGACATCAGGTGGAGGAGGATGTGTATTGCAGGCATATGAAGTTGCATAACTTTGACATAGTCTGAATTAATACCTATCATAGAGGTGGATGACACATCTCATCTAAATGTGACTTGTGAAAGGAAAAGGCAGAGTCCACCCTGATTCTATCGGTGTAAACCTTAATTAATCTCCCTGTTCATTACAGTAAAACCAGAGGGTAAAGTTACAGACTGGCAATACTCCCTCCTACATGACACAGCAGGGAAACCCCTCAATTAGTATTTGAAACCACTGTGCCAGACTGCCTGGATGTTGCATTTTTAAGCTAAATTATCTTGAATAAGTTTTTAAAAGTAGTAACTCTTACTGATAAGCTGCATAAATGTACAGCTACTCTTAAACAGTTTATAGATTATTTAGAGTTCACTCAAAGTTACTAAAAATCCAAAATTTATAAACTGTTAGCTTTACACTGTTGCCTATTATGTATGCATGTAATTCCTCTGAGCACAATTGTCATGCTGTTTGTGTGTGAGCATGCACACACACGCACACACACACACAGAATGGACTAGCAATGAAACGCTATCCCTTGATGGGTTAGTAACAGACACTGAAAATAACCTGCCAGGCCACAGCCTCCCTGAAGGGTGACCCTCACACGCTGGTTTCTATGGAAAGGCAGCAAGCAAACACACAGTCGATAAACAATCTGAATAGGCTGTGTATTTAGCAGCAGCCCAATAAAAAGTTTCATGGGGTGTTGTTCTGAAATGCTGCTCTGGCTAACTGAGTTGAGCTTATGACAACTGACTGAGTTTTCAGATTGGCTCTAGTCTTTAATATTTTAGATTTAAGTTTAGACAGTCAGGTGGGTGCAGTTGGATGCTATAGACAGTATATGTGTCTTGATGATGATTAAGTTAGGAGTCAGGTATTGAATCTACACACAGGTGCACACATACACAGAGTATCTGTAAGGTATTCAGAAAGACTTGGCTAACAAGGAGCCATTTAAATTCAATGGCAGTGGTCTGGGCTTGCTAATGTGGTGTGATGAAATTCCCCTTTGGTTGCTGCTCCTGAGCAAGTTTCACCGTTTCCTCACTAATGGGTAGGGATTAAAATGTTACAGTGGAATCTGATCTTGAATCTCTTCCCCTGAGGTCAACTTCAGCAGTGGTCTGCATACAAGTAGGCCATAGCATACAAACAGTGAGCCTCTCCGGGGGGAAACTGGTAACTAGATATTTGGCCCACATATGGAGCCCTCTTGTCAGATGCTCTTTATGATGAGAATGTGGCCTGAGGGTTCAAGAGGTTGGCGCATGTCAGTCATAGGCGCATGTCAGTCATAGTAACATAAAGCAAAATATTCATTTTGTGACAGACAAACTATTTTCTATCATATTTCCCATAATGTTACGCTGCTTCTGTGGATGTTGCAGTGGTATTTAATCATGTATGGAGAACAAATGTGTCACCTGATAGCTAGTGAACAAGCTTCTGTGTCCATGTCAACAATGTTCCCTTGAGAACGAAGGGAGCATGAGTCAGCCAGTCTGCAGACAAATGGAGAACCATTTAAATCTGCACCATGTTCAGCCAGAGCCCAGCAAAGCAATAACAAAATCTGTACTGCTGTCCAGAAGCCAATGCAATTATTTGTTCTTGTGTGAGGAGAAATTCAAACATTTAGAAATTAGATTTTCATTGCAGTATAACAACATTGTACGTGTCCATAAATAACAACCATTTATAAACCAAGTCAGAAACAGGGGAATCAATATTGAAAACAAAAGCATGTTGTACAATAAGAAATAAAACAAAAGTTAATTGTGCAAGTAGCAGCAATCATGCAGTTGATCAGTGACACAGTCTTAAATAGATAGACTCACTACAGAGATGCATACCATGGATGATCCAATGGAGCAATGATAAGGTTGCCATGGCAATTGTTACCAGGAGCTGGAGCACAACCATAACTCTGTGCTCCTTAAGGGTCAAGAGGGTTACAGAGCCAAGTGAACGAGGTTCCACTGCCTCTTTTTCTCACATCTTCTGCCAGTACATCACAGTTTTTGTCTCTGACTGTTTCCATGGATGGACAGAAGACTGATTTCAGATCAGTGGACATTCTCGTGAGAAACCACCTGCAGGTGACATGTGTACTCCACACAAGCCCATTGTAGGCTCCAATCCTTGATAATCTGCCCATCGCCACCTCCAGTCAGAGTTGTCCTTAGTAGGTCACTGCAACCACACACTTTCCCTCAAAGGCAGCCTTGTCACATGTCCTTATATCAACATAGCTGCCTGTGAAGCTGTTCTCTACAACCAGCAATTATACACAGTGAAATTAAAAGTAAATGCTGTTTTGAGTAATCTATTACATCACATCTTTTTATTCTCTGTCATATTACATACACTTATGTTGCATTCATAAATAAATACAGGACATACTTTTTAGGGGGTTGCTTGAACAGTTCTTAACATCATGAATCAAACTAGCAACTAACCTGGAATAAAGTTGTCCTAATCGTTTTTATTTAAGTAAAACTGAGCCTCTCATCATCACTTCAGCGAACACGATAGACTACTGCACTGTGCAGGGGGTGCTTGTCCATGTTCTCATCAACAAGTGCTCTCTGATAGAAGCATGTGGGTCAAGGAGGAATGTATTTTCTCTAAAGTGCAACTGTATTAGCTGTCTGCTCAGTCATTTTCAGTTTTACAAGACAAGTGAGCTTATTGAGTTAACAAGCAGCCAGACATGTAATTCCCTATGTGTCTAATTGTTACAGGGAAGTCAACCTCAGCTGCCAGGCGGTGATGTGCTGTGTATAAATGTCTGGGAAATTAAAGCATTAACACTTTTAGTTACCATCAAATGAGTGCAGCCATCTGTGGAACGAGCTTTTTGGATTACATATGTGTCTGAGCAGCTGCTCGTTGTATAAGTATTTTCTGCCACTCGCCATCTCTTGGGTTCACGTCAGCTGAGCTCTCCTTTGATTCAGATCAAAGTCAGCCTGGCCTTACATGCCACTTAGTTGTGGCAGAGACTGAGATGCGTGAAGGAATGCAGCCAGTTTGAAATGGTTTCCCATTTGTGTAGTTAGAGGCCAATAAACCATGGCAAGGGGAGGTGAGGAACATGTAGCAAAGCACTGTTGACTGGTGGGTCATGGTGGGTTGGGTCTGTTGGTAACACAGACCAGAGGCAGGGAGCCGTGGTCAAATAGCTTGTATGGCAATGAGCCTTTCGAGGTCCAAACATCTGTCTTCGGGTCATAGCACTCGAAGCAGTCTGAGTCTTCAATGACATCATGGCTGTTCAGGATGCGTCCACCGGTGACATAAAGCTTGTTGTTGATCACTGTAGCGCTGTGATGCATCCGCCGCTCCTTTAGGTTCTCACACTTGACGAATTTATTGGCTTTGGTGTCGTAGGCGATCATGCGCCTAGTGTACCCTGGAAATGAGATTTTAAATGAACAATATTACATTTTTTTATTATCAGAAAATCCAATGAATAGACCAACGATGAACTGACATCAAGTTTTGCCTCTGTAGCAAAAGCCTGGTTAAACTCCTCTGTGCCATAGAGTTCCACTGTTGTCCAGAAACTACAAAAACACATGACTGAGCAACACTGGTGTAATGACAGTGAACTTGAGCACTTCAGTTTATTTAGATTCACTCCCACATGCATCATCCTGCTGTTGAAAAACTCATTAGTGCGCCAAATGTGGATTAATCTGCAGCTGAAAATAGTGACATATAAATGCTCTATTTATTTCTGTTGAGCTGCATTAAGAAATTGCTTTTTAAAAATGAAACTATGAATATGTAAAGACTTTTTATTCATTGCTACTACGGAGATTTAAATCCTTAGTAGCAACGAATTAACGTTGTGAGATCACATGGGCAGAGAATCCATCTTGCAAGGTGTGCATTTGGGGCTGAACCTCAGCGCTTTGGACCAATCAGTGTCCCATGAGAAATTACTGGTAGTCGTGGCAAAGTTGAGGTTTGATAGTGACAACAGCTAGAAGCCACTGTTTTTCTCAAAGCAAAAAAGGTGACTGATTTGATTGTTTGTTTACCTGTGATAGACGCTGAAAAACACTGTCTTTCATCCAATCAGCTGCCATGAATTTTTGGGGTGCCTGCCCTTTTCCAAACAGTTTTAAAGGAAGATTTTTTTTTTGTGGTTTGTTGACAAAATAAGCAAAAACAACAATGCCAGTCTGATCCTTTACTGATGCATGTCCTACATTATTGTAAAACGATTCAAAATTCCTGGCCCCCAGAAATGATGTATTGTAAACAATGTGACAGCTGGGGGAAACAATTTATTTGAGCTCACCTCCTATGATGTAGATTCTGTCTTCAATGACAGCAGCAGGAGCACAAACATTTTTAACAGTCCTCGTCTCCAGCCTGGACCACAAGTTGCGAGAGATGTGATACACCTGTTGACACACATCAACATGCAAACAAGCAAACATCACCAGTCAGCCTGTTTACTACAGCATCAAAGTCCGTACTTTGCTCTCTGCTTGTGTGACATCTCATTGCTTCCAAAGGCTTTGGTTTTTAATTTTCTGTCTGCACATAATGACAATTAACTCTGTTCAAAGCCATATCTCTCTTTGAGTGGCAAAAAGCTAGAATGAGAAGTTTTCTCTACCTGAATCAGCCTGACTGGATTCTGCATGGCGTCTTCCCCCCCGAAAACATAGATCCTCTGATCACTGGCTGCCACAGCTGGATGCAGCACCGCTGTAGGCATTGGTGCCATGGCCTCCCATTGATTGAACATACTGTTATATCTCTCTACTGACTGAGAGATTCTCTTGTCTACCCCAATGCCTCCTAACACAAAAATAAAGTGCAGATAGGACACACTTTGGTGGGCGTATCGTGGCTCCAGCATGGGCTCAGCGGTCCGCCACTGGTTGGTCTTCAGGGAAAGTGTGTAAACTGTGGCGCTGACTGAGCTGTCACCTGATGCCATGCAGAGGCTGAGCCCTCCGAGGACATAAAGTATGCTGTGAATACACACATATGCAGCTTTGTAGAGGCGCAGGGGGAGCTTTGCCAACCACTGCCAGCGATGAGTCCTTTCATCATACAGTAAGGCTTCTCGTGAGGTCTGTTCATTGTTTTTGCGTCCTCCAACCACCACCAGTGTTTCTCTGCAGGTGTAACGTCGGGGTGTGGTCCAAAGTGGCTTGAGCTCTCGGCTACACTTGGTGCTGACTGTAAGCATGAGGCGGCGCACTGACTCGATTATCTCAGTGCAGAGAGTGGAGGATTGCACCAGTGGGTCATTGGCAATAAACTGGAAGAGGTAAGTTGGATGGATGTACCGAAGACGGACTTTCTTGAAGAGATCGTGGATTGCGCCTCGTCGTGAGAACGGGTCATGGTGGATCCAAGCCAGGAGGGTCTCAAACACTTGCTCCTCCTCGGCACAAAGTCTGTCATCTTCTAGGTAACACATGAGCTCAGGAAGAGACAACTCACAGAAGTCCTCTGTAGCAGCTACATCAGAGAAACATCTCACAGCCATCTCCTTCGCCCTCTCTCTCAAACTCTCACAATGGAGGATCTCGGACAGCCGTATCATGCTCAGGCAGTTCTCTGGACTCAGCTGCTCCTGCAGGAACATGGAACAGGCCTCAAAGAGTCCCCCATAGTGAAGCATGGATGCTGCCTGCATAAGTGGGAGCACAATCTCCATGGTGATGGTGATGCAGCCAGTATAGACATAGTCCACAATGCCACTGAGGACATTTGAAGAAATTCCCTTCAGATTCACTCGGGCCTGACTGCTCTCCAGAAAGTTGCTGCAGAACATGGCACGGAAGTACGGGCTGCTAGACACCAGGACGTTCTTGTGGCAGGGGATCTCCTGATGCTCCGTGCAGAGCAGGACGTCTGTCAGGATACGCTCCTGACGGAGAATGTTAAGCTGGGCAAGTAGGTGAGAGGGAAGTTCTGAGTCTTTGAAAGAGAAAACTTCTCGTGGTCTGCAGGCCATTCTGTGGAAAAGGTGCAGAGAGAAAAGATTACAGTGATCTCCATGATCACAGTGTTTTGGAACGAGATGGCTGTCAAATACAGGGATACTGAGGACATAACACAATTAAAGTAAACTACAGTTACAACCTGATAATTTGGATATTGTGATTAAATAGAAAAGGGATTGTAAGCGGTGGTAGTAGTGTAGCAACAGTGATTCGGGCATACAGAAACAAATCAAAGTGGTTCAGTGGTCTGAAAATTAAAAAAATCACTAATTAACACATTATTTCTTTAATTCATTTAATCGATACAACACAGACAGACTTACATCTACCATTAACTTAATAAAAGGTCAATTTAACTAAAATGCTTGGCTTGTGAAACCCTGGTCTCACACTCTTTACTTGTCCGTCACAAATTTCCCCACCAAAGGCTGTTGTTTCATTTATATAACTGGGGTAAGATTATTTTAATTATGTAGAGTGCTTGAAGTTTTAGAAATGACAGTATTTTACAGTGAAATTCTGAATGAATGCACAACAGAAATCTGTAGGCATTTAATACAACGTATCTCCACAACAACACAACGCGCAGTTTACAATTACTTGATAATACATGCTTCCTATTTTATCTGGCTTCCACCTTTGCCCTTAGACATGCAGCTCTATCTCTCGGATAACAAACTCTTTCATGTATTAGGCCACTCTCAAACTGTTAAAACTCCAGCAGAGCAGCTGTCCTTAATGTGATGATACTGACTCACAGATTTCTATTTTTACTCTCTTCTAAATTATCTTGATGGATCCATGTAGCATTAGGCCACATTGCCCTTATCGGGCAATCCATCACTGCTAACATTAACAGAACTGTGTCAACAGACCATCTGTGTTTGTTTCTGCATCCCCCTGATTTTCTCTCTCTGGACTGTCTCCCTCTTTATCTCAGGTGCCATTTTCTCTCTGTTATGTTTTTCCTTCACCATATCACTCTTCTCTCATAGTCTCAGTCTGTCTGTCCCTGGCCGGCGGGTTAGTGATGATCCTGCCGTTTAAAGAGCAGGAATGTCATTGGGCTATTAGCGACACTAAGTCTTCTAATCACCCCTGCGACAGCTACTGATTTACTCCCACTTACAGGGCCCAGCCTGCCTGATATATTTAGACCTCTGATCATTATTTTATATTATGAAATGCCAATGAGTGTGAGTGACGCTTCACCACTCACAGATTTCCCTCAGATTTCCACTCTTAAATGAGACCTGCTGGTTGTGGTAGAGAACTCCCGATGAAAAATTGCATCAGAAACTAAAGCTGCTGTCACACTCATATGTAAATTATTTTTAGTCACTTTCTGGTTAGTCATTAATAATGTTTCTGAATGTTTGTAATATGACCAATATTTTCTCTCTCTCTCTCTCTCTCTATATATATATACATACATACATACATACATACATACATATATACATACACATATACATACATACATACATACATACATACATACATATATATATATATATATATATATAACTTCAAGATGGTATTTGGAAGGATGAGTACAAAAGAAAGAGTCGATGAAGAGAAGAAGGGAGAGTCGCAAAGGGAGAGGAGTAAATTTTCTTTTTTTAATCAACCGCCTCTCTACTCCCCTGCCTTCCCATGGGATCCACTGGCAACTGAAGCCATGCGCCCAACTCACATAACCTATACAAAACACACACACACACACACACACACACACAGACATGTAACATGCCAATTTCAGCAAAACATAATCTTCTTCAAAAAATGCAGGTGCCACTTGTCGTATTTAACCTCAATCCATCCCACACACCCATACATAACAACCTCAGCTGTGATTATCTGTAGACTTATCGACACTCTGTTACTGAAACCACCTAGATCTATTCCCCAAGATTGGTTTTGTGTGTGTGTTTGTGTGTGTATGTTTGTGTGTGTGTCAGCAAAATAATAAAAGCGAGGCAGTTATCTGTCCACACATTGCCTGCTGTATATGTTGACTCTCCTAATGGAAGGCGTCCCAAACCTTCATCTGTGCACTGTGTTCTGTCATTATTAATCAAAGCCCACTGCGCAGAAGGTCAACACGTACAAGCCAACTCCCCTCCATACATTATGAGTAATGTCTCATGAGTCTGTTGGTCACAGGAAATGTGTAAGTTTTCATGGTGATTTATCAATATGGACTATTAAACAACCATTGAATCAGACTGCGTACATGATGGTCTGCGTGTCTCTCTTTATGTCTCTCTCACTCACACATGCACATCAATGAACACACATACAAACAAACACATTGACAGACACGTAATCATGCACACACCTATTCAATCTGGAAGTATACAGGTGGCATGGTCATATATCAATAGAACCTGAACACTATCTAATTAATTGTGTGTGAGAGTGTGTGCATGTGCACAAGTGTTTGTGTGTTCATGTATATATGTGTGTGTCTGTGAAAGAGCACTGAGCGAAAGCACACTTGATTAGGAGGAAAGGGCAACTGGTTCTCGATCAATATGCAGTGGGACACTTAACATGGAGGGAGCTGGAAGTGTGACATCAATTGCTTCTTGAATTTCAGAAAAGGTAGAATCAAACAATTTAATTATTGGATGGGATTATGGTGTGGTGCTATTCATAAGTGTAAGGGCAGAGCCAGCATTGGTGTGTATGTGCAGATGCTAAATGTGTTCAACCAATCATCTCTAGATCCAGTACATTGCTTGCTTCCAGCATCTGAAAGGTTACAGGCATTCTGTATCTGGCTCCTTCCTGGATGTTGCACAACCAGTGAGTTAAATTGAAATTAAATGGCTATTTGAACTACTTTGCCAACTGCATTCACACCTCATTACATTAAAATCAAACTTTGGTAGGTTGAAAGCAAGCTTTTAAAGTGTACACTGCAAACTCAAAACATCTGTCAGTAAGATTTGAGTCCTTCACTGTTACAGTGTTTGCAGTGTTTTCAATATTGCAAGTCAATGCCTTCAGAGTTTTTAAACTTCTTCAGCAGTCTCCTTTCAGAGATTTGAATTTGTTCTCGTTGCTTAACATCCTAACAGGGTTTAACTGGTCAAACTGCTGTATCTGAAGCATCAATGTAACGCACCAGCTTGGGAGGAAATTCATGAATGCACTATGAATTCACTGTAATCAATATATCTAAAAATGTAATCCCTGACACTATTCATTGCTGAAAAGAAGTAATTGCTTTACTGTTACATGCCACGAAGTGACATTTTATTGCTCAATGCTGATTATGCTACCTTCAAATAAACTAGTGAGATATTTTTACAGAGTAAGCCTAAAACTCATCTCAAAGTCATGTTTAAGAATTGTAGAAGAGCAGACAAAATAAAACTGATACAAGATTATTCTTTTTTGGAGGAAGTAACCTTCATTTTTTTTCCCTACAAAACAAACAAACAAAATGAAACATGGCATATGTCACACAAAAGCAGGAGAGTCTGAGAACATACTGCACAATGTAAATTATACTGTGGTTTGAGTTTTCTGGCATCTTGGGAATGTACTACAGTCTCTATATTAAAGAGGTATTTACTGAGTTTTATATGTAACTCCTCTGATGAAGTTTATTATGAGGGAATTCTGCTTTTCTTCATTGAAAGTTAAGAGGTCACAGCCTTGGACTACATGTCCTTGAACATGAATCATCTGAAAGCAATCTCTTTAATCACTGAGCCACCCATCGTCTTGTAACAGCAATGAGGACACCACATCCCATTTAACACTTAAGATATAATTTAATTGTATTCATATTTAATTAAATGTGCTTAAAATTCTATATTTCTCTTTTTCAGTCTTATCCATCAACCGCTGTGTTTGCCGTCCCTCTTGGCTGATCCCGCAGGAGTTATTTTTTCTTCTCTTTTTTTCAGTGACATTTCAGAGCAATTAAAAATTTGGCGCGTCTCAGAATTTTACAACTTACCACATCATCACTGCTGTGAGCACATTAAAAAAGTTGAGTGCAGCTGTGAATAGTGTGCGAGTGCATACTAAGGTCTTCAAGGGGAAAAGTGGAAAAGCTAAGTCATTTAGAGTCAGCTAGACTGTAGTGACTGCACAACGGGAGAGGAGACTGTGCTATGAAAGAATATGTTTAAATGCAATACTACCCTCTGTTTAACAACCCCTATTTCATCTGAGATGTGATATTGAGAAGCTAAAATAGATTTTGATTTTTAAAAAAATAGCTGTGTTGCATCTGTAGGGTTTCTGTCTTGATTCAGAAGGATGAACAATCACATGCACATCTCCCCATCTGAGTTTCTCCAGGAGTTGCTGATGGAGCTTTGTAGGAAAGTGGTTTGTCTTTTGTGAACTGGTTGATACCGGTTGGTAATGAACTGATTTGAGTCCTTGCTCCTTGATTCCAATTTCCAATAGATGCATTAGTCTAATTAGAATGTGACTCATTCAAAGAGAGCTGCCGAAATTAACACCAAGTAAAAGATAGAAATCATGAATGCATAGAAATTTAATTTCAACACCAGTGACAAGGCTATACATGAAACAGTGCCCGTAGTCAAATCAATAGAATGGAGCTCGATGCTGACAGCAGAAAATGACAGAGACATTAAGGGAGCCAGGCATAAAAAGGGATGAGTTGAAAATGAAATCAGTGGTTAGACTTTTGGATGGGTGGCTGAATGATTGGAGGGATTTACAGAGCTGAGAGACAAACCGACAGCAAGATAGAAAATGACATTTCTGATTTAGGAAACATAAAAAGACAGATATTTGGAGAAACATGGATTTTAAAGTATTTATGGTGTTTAGATACTTTCAAAACAGGCAAACCAGGAAACAGGCTTCAATCCTGCAACCATTTATACCCTTTTCCCAGATACATGGAGTTTACATATTTCAGATAAACCAGTAGCGCTATATATATATATATATATA